>JARHVA010002399.1:0-2500 GCA_037957365.1 Torreya grandis
TTTCCTCACCTAGAGTGATCTGAAAGAGTCCTTTACCTGGTCAAGGTAAACTATATTTTAGACTTCGATTTGTGATAGTTAAAATGGTGTGAGTGGTTAATGTTTAGTTACATTACTGTATATTTGATTAAGATAATTTATATAATTAAAATAAAATAATATATTGCATACATTATAAGTACCCCCTTGAACTATCAATAAGACCCTCCTTTAAGTTACAATACAACATATGCTTAATAATTAGATGCTAAGCACCATCAAGAATGCATCTATGAGAAATTAATGTGAGAGATTACAAGAGGGACATCGAGCATAGCCAATATGGAATCCAAAAATAAATGTCCAAAAGGTTTTGAACTGAGTTTTAAGTCATTACACCATGGAAAAAATGGATGTTACAAAGGTCCTAAAATATAACACTAATTGATATAGCTTGAAAAATATGCACTCTCAAAAAAATAACACCCAAAATAGAGGTACAAATTGAAATTTATGGAACTTATAGGTTCTCATAATCTTGTACCCTTTCCAAAAATAGAATTTTTTTCTTATCCTTACTCAGACTTCTCAGACTTCCTTACTTTTGACACCGATCAATAATGACCCTTCTAAAACCCAAGTCGATCTTGGAAGAGTAATCCAAATTTCTCAAACAAATTTACCAGATGAGTAATTACCCTTCACAAAACCAAGTAGGTCTACAATAGTGTAAACTAGGTTTCTTAGACTGCTTTACTTTTGTAAGTAATCAACCTTCAAAATCTTGAGTAAGTTAGTAAAGTCACTTAGAAAATATGATTTGGTGTCAAAGGAGTAATCCAAGCTTCTTAGATAGTGTTACTTCTAAGTTTTAGTAGTAATCAACTTTATAAAAGCCAAGTCATAGTAATGACCCTTAGAAATCCCAAAATGGTCTCACAGTGTACATCAAAAGTTTTAGACCTGCTTTGTTGGAGAAATAAATCACACCTTTCAAAACCTGACTAGAGGTGCCACAACAAATCCTAGCTAGTATTCCTAGTGTAATCTAGGGTTTTTGGAATACTTTTCTTAAGAATTAGTCACCCTTCAAAAAATCAAGTAAATTATTAATGATCCTTGGAAAACCTGAGTTGGTCTACAGTAGTGTAAACTAGGTTTTTAGACCTATTTTACTTGACTTCACAGATTTGTATGTAAAGCAACTCCATAACTTTGAGTTGGTCTATATGCAAGTAAAAAATCATCCAAAATATTGGATTGGTCTCTGAACTCTCTAATGCATGTAACATGAAGTTATTCAACTACTAATCAAAAGTAATTGACCACCTATATATTTGAATAACATAGAGGTTTGATGGTATGCAAATTGAGGCAAGCTAAAAACATCCAAAAATACTTCACCTATGAAACTTTTAAAAGAGACCCATTTGATATTTCGACCCAAGGAAAAAACCTAAAAGACATTTTTTTTGAAAATGAAAAACAAGGCCTTTAGATTGTAAAAATAAGAAATTTTGACTATTCCAAAACTAGGTTGAGTTTACAGTTGATCCTAAGGTTTTAGCACCTTATAAAATTGATAGCATAGTTTTGTTTTGAGATCTGAATCTCTAGTATGAAACTTTTGCATGAATTCTCCAAGAATCCCACCAAACCCTTCTTTTTGTTGAAATAATTGAATGTAACAAAATTTCACCACAAAGATTGTTGTAACACTGACAAAAATAGCTTTGATACCATGTCAAATTGGTCACAATATTAAATCCTTTCACAAAATATTGAATAAATCTATGTATGTAGAAATGAAATCATAGATAAATTGTAAAGGATGAAGAAGCTTGTCTTCACACAATAATGTTTCAAAAATTACCTACTTGCATAAAATTGCATTAACCAATTTAACCTTCTAAAAAAGGAAAAGTGGGGTACATATAGGGAAAATTAGGGCAACGTGAGGAAGCTTCTAATTTTCCTAATTATATATTTAAATTAAAAATATAATTAGCCTATGTGACCCTTTTATAAAAAAACCTAAGGAAACTTAATTGACATAGAATGGCCATAAGGCCATGTAGGAAAAACCCAATGGGAAAAAGCACTACACCAACAGAAGCTATCCAATGATCTCAAGATGAGGTTGTGAATATATAAGGAGTGGGAGGTTTATAACCTTTCTTGAATGAGATGTGCCATATGCATGCATAGTAGATTCAAAAAGTGAATAGGGCCCTTTTAGTAAGTTTTTACTTGGTATTTTTGGTTTGAGTTTATCTACATTTAGTTTATCATTTTTTGGTGATGGATTCAATTCATATGTACTAGGTCTTGTAAGTGTGAATATATTATATGGTAAGTTACCAAGAGGATTAAAACATAGCTTAATAAATTACTCATCTAAATGTTTTTTTATAATTTATATGAGTCATGAATTTAGCCTAATTTTAGGAAAGGCTTGTAGTTTCCTCCTTTATATCCATACTTGAAAAATTATATTTGTCAATTGTCTGTTTATTTTTGA
>JARHVA010002399.1:7500-82500 GCA_037957365.1 Torreya grandis
TTCAATCATATAAGACTCCCTACTTAGAGACATGAAATGGAAAAAACATACAAATCAGAAACAAATTGAGCCCTAGAATGGACATTGATTACAACAAAAAATGCATCTATCAGTATAACAAGTGACACAAAAGAGGAAAAAAACACACTAAAATGGGATGTTAGACTCCACTAAAAATGCATCCTATATACAAATTTATTTAAAACAAATGAAGTGTTTTTGCGAGGGTATATGAATTCCTTCCACACTAGACATGATCCTCCATATTTGACTACTGGGAGAGAGGATTATATGTTCATAAAATATCATTGATGCCAAAAATAATAACCATGTCCTTAATACAACTTGGAATATTTTCCCATAATAGTGTGAAGGAAGGTATACCATTAAAAGGGTTTTCACCAAAATATGCCATCACTTATTTTTTGTTTTATATCTTCCCTTTAATACAAAAATATCACGTTCAAAAAGGGAATTAATGCAAATTTATGTTTTACAAGGCAAAAAATGAATGATTTGGCTTCAACAAATATATATTTTTATTTAAAATTATAAAAAGTGTTTTTTAGTAAAACATTAGTTGTAGGATTTGATCCCAAGACATATCACTTGATAATGTTCTATGAAAATATGAATTAACACTTCACAAATGTCAATTTTGAAGCATTGATCTCAAAAAAAGTTTTTAAACCATTTTTTGAAATTAAAAAAAAAGCACAAAATAGCCCATAAGTACTCACATATGTGAATGAGGATGTAATAAATAGGAAAAAATATTAAAAAATATTCCAAAACATTATTTTTATAGGATCTAGGGTGCAGGGTCATTCAAAATTATGAAAATAAGCTTCCAAGAAAATTCCACCATAATACAACTACATATTGGTTTACAAGTCCCTAGTGTTGTATGACTAGATCCAATAAGGTACAAATTGCAGAAAATTAGGAATTATTTTATTTAATTTTCCTTTATGTGGCTGAATTTGAAAAAAAATGTTTGTAGGCCTAAAAAATGCTTATTGGATTTTGTGTAAGAGTCAAAATATATCTTGACCAAACCCTGGTTTAGCTTCTCAAAAAGATATATGATAACACAAACACTTATACAACATGGTTCAATTTGAAATTAGACTCATTTTTTATGATCCCACATTAATATTTTATTTTTTAAGTATGCACAACCTCCAAATAGAATAAAACTATAAGGTTATGTAGAAGACTAGGACAACCTACAAATATTCTATTTAAAAAACCAAAAAAAATGTATGTCTTGATCATAAGTGGTACATATGAGTCTAAGATCAAACTTGGAATAGTTATCTAACCCCTTGATTTTTGAATTTCAAAATTTTGATTTATATGACCTATGGTAAGTAAAAATTGTACTTTGGTAAGAAGACACAATAAGAACTAACGAACATGTTTTACTCTAGAAACATTGTATAGCCTAACTACTGATAGTCCCTCCAAATTACAAAGGATAGTTGACTCAATTTATTTTGCCCTCACGATTTCCAATTCTATTTTTGTAGCTTGTATAGCTTAAAACCTTAAAAATAGTATATAATTTTACTGAAAATTTCCAAACAAGAGAAAGCTTGTGAGAGAATAAAATAGCTTTGGAACCTAGAAATAAAGAAATGTTTTTTCTATGTTAAGATCTGAAATAAAAATATTAGAGAAGAGTATATTAAAATGGAACACTAAGCTTAGAAACCATAAAAAAGGAGTTGTACAGTCCAAAGAAGATGATAACATGTGATGAAGATCTATAGGGAGCTATAGCAAAAGTCTATATTGAGCAATGGATACATGGAGTAGCTCTGAAATAATGATGTAATGTTATATGCACTCATGGGACTACATGATCACTCCTACACACCATTACCATAGTTTCAAGTTCTCAGATATTGTGCACACATCAAATCTTAGAAAATAATTATGCATAATATAGTATCTATATTATTATCTCAAAATAATCAATATACATTCCAAATATTCCTCTCTCTACCATCATGGAGAATAATAAAGAGTGATTACTAAATAGACTATTAGGTTGGTTTACCAAAAAATATTTGGTTTTTGTTATCAACCCAAATATAGAGAATTATCTAAATAGGTGCATAATAAAATATTATTTTTGCAAACATATAAACAATTCAAAAACTATAACAAAACTCAAAATCTAACTTAACTCTATGAGTGGGTGTGAACATTGCTAAAGATAAAACAAGTTCTTAAATAACTCAAACCACTAGCGAGTCTCAATATAACCACTCTAACATTTTACACAAGGGTGGTGAAATAATATGATGAACAAGATAATTAATAGTAAACTGAGACAAACAATATTTTAAATTTATACAGTTGAGATTCCTAAAACTATTAATGTATAAATACTATTATATATTTTTATAAATTAGAATTAAATTACACTTAGTCTATTTAATATGCATATATAGGTATAGGTAGGAACATGTTATAAGTGGAATAAAATATGATCCTATAATAGTCATCAAATACTAAGAATATCCTCTATATGGCCTCAAAAAAAGTGTCAGATCTACATAGTTGTGTTGATGCTAGTGTCAAACTTTGTTGTAGGTGTCTTGTATGAAATATTGACTAGATTTTGATGTGACCAATTGAAGCCTTTAGGTTTTCAATCACATTTATTTTGATGTCTTTAGATATTGAACTATGGAAAAAATGGGTAAGTGGGATATTAATGTTGAACTAACTCCAAATACCCCTCTATCAATGGGTGTTGACTACATAGCCAATACTTTGAAGAGGGCCTCAGACTAAAGTAGTTCTCCCCTACATTTTGTCTTGTGTGTGCACTAGGGTTTAATGTGTGATAAGTATAAACATGTAATGACCAAGCTTGAAACTTGGAAAATATGACTCATGGGATACTCTTTGAATGCTTTTAATGTGTAGAAAAGTTGCTCCTATGACTGATATAGAAATATGGAAAAATATGGTAGATTTTATTACTTGAATATTTTATTGAGTGATTATTGGATATTACCTTATGAGTTGTATGTTATTTCCATGTGTGGTATGAAAGAAGATTGATCTTGTATATATACCAATCTATTTTAAAAATATATCATATTAAAGTACTTAAGATGACCTTTTGGATATGTTTATTTTATAAATTCAATGAATTGTAGGAACTGGATACTTTGTAGGAAAAATGGATAATTGTATCAATGCATGTGTCCTCTTAGGACACAAGTGGTAGGAAGTTAGAAAATAGGTTTTCATCCAAAACTAGCAGTGAAGGATAACAATTAGGTTTAGAGATATTTTTCATAATATATAAGGCTAGTCATCATAATAAAAATGTTCTTAATGAGAGATACCTAACTATTCACAAAGAGATATTGAACTCAATCCTTTCATAATGGAAAGGCCTAGAACTTAAAGGTACATCGATGATAGGTATATAACTAGTGTACAAGATTGGGGTATTATATAAATAATATTTTAGTATCTATATAATTCTTCTTAACCTTCACTATGATATGACTTATTCTTTATAATTTTGGAGTGGATTGGGTCCTACATACATCTCTTAATAAGTTATAGTATCAATGGCAGACCCCTCTCAAGAGTAAAAATCTTAAATTTATTTGGTCTATGGCTCTACCCCATATTTTTTGGCCTTATGGAAATAAAAGAATTTTAAATTTTTTAAGGGAACCAAAAGCAAAGTTAAACTTATGGATTTAAAATTTATAATTATATTGAGAGAGAATTTTATTTCACTTAAGCTTGCTAATGATAAGAAAAACTCCATGAAAATGAATTAAATATTGTTACAAATTGTCATCATCATATTAGTTCTAAGCCTTCTACAAATGAGAAATAACATCACATAAACTTAATCAAGTGGATTTATCCCTCCCCTAGGTGGGTTAAAATAAATTGCAACATAGCTTCAAAAGGAAATCTTGGAGAGGCAGGTGGTGTTGGGGTCATAAGGGATAACAATGGAAGAGTTATTACATATTTTTTTAGATATTTTGGTGTTTAGACTATCCATACAACTGAAACTAGGGTAGCCTTATGGCATGTCAAATTAGCTAACTAAATTGGATCCATTAATATTTGTATTAAAGGTTATTCCTTGAATATAATTAATTATCTCCCAAAAAACAAATCCCAAGCTGTGCTATTAGCAACATTCTCCAATAAAATATTAAAATAATAAACACATTTTAGTAAATTTTGATCAAACATACTTGTATGGAATGTAATAAGCTAATTATTTGGAACCATTAATATTTGTATTACAGGTTACTCTTTGGATATAATCAATTATCTGAAGAAAAATAAACACTAATATGGACAATTAACACCATTATCCAAGAAAATACTGATATTATAAACACCTTTAAATAAATTGAGATAAAAAATACTCTTAGGGAATGTAATGAATCTACTAATTGGTTCAATAATAGATGGGTGGATAATCAATATTTACGTAATTGGTATAATGCTAGTGATTTTCCAAGGGAAGTGATTTAAATTTTTGATGAAGAAAGGTGAAATGCTTGATTTAATAGTTATGAGAAGAACCTCTCTTACCAAGATTGATTTATTTGCCTTGGTCTCTTTTATTATTATTTTTGTAAATAATAGTAACAGTTGTCATGATTTAGAAATTACATATTTTGTTTATATGATTATGAAAGGAAATCATTACATGATTATGATTCCTCCCATCAATAGTAATAAATATTTGATTTTGATTATGGGAAATAGTAAATTAATATAACATGATAAGTTTTTGTACTTGTACCAATTTGGATGGTGAAAGGGGTCACACAAGTAAAGTTAAAGTGGGGATTATTACCACTACCTAGGATTTGATTGCCATAAAGTGGTTATTATTAGTTAAAGTTCTAAGTGTGGAAAGGTGGATTTTGGTTATTTTATAGTTAGATAGTAATAAAATGGGTGGAAAAATATATTATATGGAACCATACATCATGGGTCCTATCAAAAAGAACATGGAGGTATGGCCTATTCTAGAAGACAGAGGTCTTTCCAGCTATATTGGAAAGGATTCAAGGATGTCACAGTCATGTGTCCATTGAATTTTAAAAATGGTAGAAGGTAATATTTATTACTATGAGGGAGGTTAATATACTTGTCTCTAAGGAACTCATCTCTCAGTTAAGTGGTATGAGCACTAAAGTGAGAAAATACTACAAAAATAAGTATTAAAAGAGTGAGGAAATGAAATAATCCCTTCAACCAGGGGAGGAATTGGATGTTTATGAAGGAGGGTTTATTAAAGAGTCATTTATTAAGCCTTACCATTAATTTTTAAGGTAAATAATGAAATATATTATCTTCAAATGTAGGTATGGAGTGGTTTTTCCTTTTCACTTTTCTATCATAAATCATTTTAGGAAAAATATTCCTATCAGATTGCATTTTTATTTCTTTATGGATCTATAGAATTACATTAGTGAGATGGATCTTGGTAAATGTCCCATGCCCCATAATCAAGTATTTATTTTCCTCGTCTATAACCACGCAAAATCTTATGGGGTGGTGCCATTAAACCAACTAATGAACTGAAGGATGAGCCATATGAAGAAGCTCTAATTGAAGATTATAATGGGGCTCATAAAAGGAAATAAAGGGAGGATGAAAGTCGAAATGATAGTATTTAATAGAGACTTATAATCATAGACAATGACATTGATCTTAACAAGAATTTTCTTTCCTAGATCCTTTAAGAAAATATCATGAAAACTTATGTTAAATGTAGTCCCAATGTCCTTAATCAAAGAGTTTTTGATGAGTGTAAAAGTGTTATTTTGAATATTCAAAAGTTAGAAGACAAAATTAATACCTTGGAAGTTGAAAAGAGTCAATTGCAGAGTACCATTAAGTAACTAATACATATGATAAAGGTTAAAATTATAAACTATGTTACCAACATCAATGTTTTAAGATAAGTCATTGGAATCAATAAAGACTAGTAAAGTGATGTTAGAAAAAGTAAGAGGAATAAGGAATTATATAAATGAAATAATATGGATCTAGATGATTCTAAGGTTGAAGATAATTAAAACATCCTATAGAATTTAGTCAAAGATTGAAACCTTGTTTAAGGAGATCTTGATATATAATTTCTGTCTCGCTTGGTTATTGTCTTTTTGTTGCATTTTGCTTATTTATTTATTTTGTTTTGATAAGTATTCTTTTGTTTTCCTATTTTTATCCATTTTTGGTTTTGTTTTGTCTCTTTTTATTAATTTTAACTAGAATGGGTCCTAGCCAAAACTTAGTTTTTATCCTTTATAAATAGAAGAAAAAATATCAAAAAAATTATTTTTAATTTTATAAATTTATAAATTATCTTTCATTATTTTTTCTCTTCACAAGTAAGAGGTCTAATATCATTTTATATTTGATTATGTAATGACTAGATTCTTCTAAAAAACAAGAAATGTATATAACCTTTTGTTTTGTATTAGCTACCATTATAATGTGTAATTTAACCTTTGCATTACACAAAATTTAATGAATAAATTATGTTAGTTACCTGGATGCATGGATAAAAAATATTCATTCATAATTCTTTGTGAATTCCATTGAAAAGGAAGAAAATATCAAGCTCTTACAAGGATGAACAAGATTATCAAAACTTTGAGATTTTTGGAGCCTCATTGATAGTATTATTTATGGTTGTAATCCTACTCACATTAAATCTATATGATTGCAAAATCAGGACCCTAGAAAGGTGTTGGACAAGTACATATTGAAGTATCACAACCCTATATAGAATTGGGTTTTGATTGGGCTTATCATCTTTAAAAATGTATATTGTATTGATTATAGAGATCAAACATATAAATTAGGCTAAAGCTCATGGTCTATAGGATAAACCAAATTCTATTACCCCAATGATTTTAGTTTACCTCATTCTAAAAAAAATCTTGGTTAGTGTAGGAGGAGCCTTTGTATACATAGGAGAACTTTCATTAGGGAATCCCCTGATAGCATAAATAAAATGAGAAATGGTATTTTATAGACCATATTAACACTTAAATTATTCCTTTGAATCTTCCCTATGTTTGTTTTGAATTTTTTAACCACGATTGATAGTCATTATAGATGGTTGTATAAAAATTTGAGTAGAGGAAGGCTGTATAATTTCTAATGTATTGTTAAAATAATGAGTCTGCTCGACTTGATCATACACTTGATATTTTAATAGTGGTATACATACAAAGAAACAAGGAATCTCATTAGAGGGAGAACATGTAATGAAATTGATGATGATGATACTTGTGGGTTGTATTTGGAAAATTCCACACCTAAATATTGAAAGGAATATTCATTTTCACTCACAAATTTAAAGACAACACATAAAATGTGTTCAAACAATGTGATCCAAGTCAGGTATTTAGTGTAAAATTTATTGAAGGAATAAAAATAAATCACCTTATTAATCCTTCATTAATTTGGTAGATTTTTTATTTGGGTTTATAGTATTTTTTCTTATATAGTTTAGCTTCACACTCTTGGTTTAATCTATTTTATTTTTGGACTTTGGGCTTTCTAGCTGAATTTATTTGAGATTTTACCAACCAACTATTGTAATTTGTTTGTTGGTAAATTTTTAATAACATTTATAGGATTATTAAATATTTTTATTCTATGGATAATCATTTTTAAGCTTGAGTGAGTGATTTAATTCCCTCAATATGTCAAAAAAATATCAATCAAATACATAGTTTTTTGTTGACAATATTTTGTGTTTATGTATCACCTCAATCTTGTAAATTTAGAAAACTTAAATCTTGGATGTTTTTCTTAGTTATACACTAAAATTTATTCTATAAGACTTTCATCTACTATATCTTGTACCCCTTGCAATATCTCTTAGTCCAACTAGGTTTATATTGATGACATAAACATTCTATCTTGTGTAGAATAATTAAAATGTACTTATCTTCCATCTATAAATGTTTTGATCTTGTACCTATTTTGATACTCCCTAGACACTAATGTCGAAGACATATAATAATGTGAACATTACTTTCCTACCTTGACGCAAGTGTCTAGTGCCCTAAATTTATCCAATTTTAAAATGAAACATATCCTAGTAGTCATCATAAGTGCCTTAGTGAAAGTTATCTCCTGATAGGATTGGTATAAATACAATATCAACCCTAATTCATTCCTCACCTACAAAATTTAGACAAGACAAAAGATACCAAGGAACTTATTAAAACTCAATATATAAAGTATTCATTTTATCAAATCTTCTCAATTTCCATGCCAGTCATATGTAAAACACACCTACATGTCTGAATTACTAAAGGAGTATCCCAAGATCTTAATTTACCAAGATCTTGATTTACCAAGTTACAAGCAAGGTCATTATTGTACTTTTTCTACACACATTACATGATTCTCACATAAGCCACGACATAGGAGATAAATTAATTAATCTAAGGCCTTCTTGGTAGTATTGGTTATGTAGGCAATGTCCTTTGAAAATGAGGTCATTGGGGTCAGCTTGACACTATGTGACCACTAACCCATATTTACCCAAGGTAACACTGAATATAGAAATCTATGTTTTTATAATTTCGTAAGGAGAAACATTCCATGACCTAGATATGAAACTAGAGAAAGGTTAAGCCAAACCCAAAAGCATCCAAGTGGTTGCATCTCACTTCTCTATATATTTTATACAAGACACTATCATAAGACTCAGATAATAGCATCAATGTAACCATCCAAGGAGGATTAAACTATCTAGATATCTAGAGGTGCTAGATTCATAATCTAACAACTATTCTAAAACTATCTTCCTACCTAATTTCATCATGTTCTATATCCATAATTACATTGGGATCAAAAGAAACTAAATACTTATATTCTTTACCATTTCTATATCCAGCCTACTTGTAATTTCTATATTTAGACTATCTCAGCATAATAAATTTATTTTATGTTTATATCCAAGTTTAGAATTTAATTGGTCTCTTATAGATCTCATTATCACTCTTGTTCCATTCCATTTCTATATTCGTAAACCTAAGATTAGAGTGAAATCAACATCCACATTTCATTTTAGGGTTAAACATAGTGTGAACTCAATCCATTTGAATATATAATTTTTTTGATCTATGTCTTCTAATCCTCCAAGTATTTTAGCTTGTTGTGATGGATTTCCAAATATAGATCTTTAACCTAGGGTTTTACATCATCTGATCACAAGGAATTCATTTTCAAATGCTTGCAAGTGGATTCTTAATTGATAAAAAAATTAGCCTCCAAATAGGTTAATTTAAAAATTAATTAGAGTTATTTTATATTCATTTTTAGTATGAAAAAACATATTTTTGTTCCCAAAATTTGTTCCAAAATTTCAATTTTTACAAGTTAATATTTTTAATAAATATTGCCATACAAGGTGAATGGTGTATATGTTTTGAAATTAATTTCTAGATTTCATAAAAACCCATATTTATTTCAAAATCCTCTTTCATATATGTGAAAAATATTCCTAATTTATTGTAATTTCTATTTTTTTATTAGGATAATACTAGGGTTTACCTGTGAAGCATTCAAAATTATTAAGCTTATTTAAGATTCATAGTAAATCAAAATTTGAATTCCTCAATGGATTTTCATAAATATGTTGATATAGACCAAAAAAATATTTAATTTTTACAAAATATTGTGAGTTTTCAAAATTTATAAATTTACTTTTTTAAGAAATTTTTGATCTATAGGCTATACACATACTTTTATTTTCCTATTTTATGGGTTCATTTTATTTTTTATTTTTATAGGAACACCTATTTCAGATTTTCAAATAAATCATCCAATAACCTAATTTTTTTAGATACCTATTGTGATGGTTGTATGTTCCTTAGCATTTATAGGCCTATCTTATCCTATCCTAATATCAATTTTTAAAACATTTAAAATTATTACAAATAATATCCTTGTTGATGCCAACCCTAATTAGGGTGATATATCTCATCCCTCTAACTAGATTTAAGCTATCACTTTATGTGCATAATAATAATCAATCTTGGAGACCAAAACCAAAGTCACCTAATGCCAAAGATTTCATAAGTTAATAAAAGCCTACTAAGAGGTCAAGTGAAATTCTAAGGGAGATGTTTAGAAATAATGTGATCAAATTACCTCCTATACATCCTTTATGGAAATCAAAATACTATTGTGCATATCATGGAATGCATGGTTACCATACAAATTATTTTTTTACATTGAAAAAAAGATACAAGTGATAAATTATCCCAAAGCAAAGATGTATAATGAAAAAAATGGGTACCAAAAGACCCTCCAAAACAAAAGGAGAAACCTTTACCAAATCCACCTCAATATTAAAATGATACATCATTAAAATTGGATGAGCCTTAAAATGATGTGAAAATTTCCAATGTTTAAATTATCCAAAACACATACCAAATATTCCAAAGAGTGATCCAAATCAAGAAAGTATGAAAAAATAATCCCAAATGGTGATATTACATAGTGATCAAAATAAATCTTTTATAATAAACAAAATGAGATGTGTGATGTTCTTCAAATTTACATCCCACATGTTGCCAATGATGAAAACAAACAATAAACATCCATTTCTAAGAAATAAGATCCAACATATGGTGTAATTATTTTTTCATACAAAGATACTCAAATTGTCAAACCATATATTTTATAAACCACTTATTCATCATCCATTTATTCAAAAGTCACTTATTCAATACAAATAAATGTATTTTAATTACCCTTTATTGGTTATGATTTTTATCATAATAATGGTACAAATTCAAATGTTACTTTTAGGCATTGATGTGATCACATTTGTTATATGTGCTTCAACGATACATTTACCTAGACATGCTCCTTCTATATGATACATGGTAACATTCATACATTATACAGTTATCTTAACCTTTTGAGGTGATTTAACTCCCAATTATTATCATTCCTTCACCTCAAGGTGGGATTATTAATGGGGGAATGATTTGGAATAAGTTTTTACACACTTGGAAAATTTCTTAGATTTAGTGGGGGCATGGTTTGGAAGCATGTTATTTACACTCATTCAATTATTACTACCTATATGGGTTTGTAGATTTAGTGGGGTAGTTAATATGGAAAGTCATTCCACATATTCACAAATTTTATATTTAGTGGGGGAATTATTGGGAAGCATGTTCTCCACATTTATTTAGTATGTGCCACTTATATCAGTTCATATATTTACTAGGGGCATACTTTGGAAGCATGTTATCCACACCTATTTAGTATTCAACATCTCTAGTTTACAATGGGGGAATGTTATTAAAACATATCCTATACATTGGTACTTATATAAATTTTCAGATTTATCCATACATAATGGGGGAATGCTTTGGAATCTTTCCTCTATACTTACATAATTATCCAAATTTGCCAAAGTACACAATTATATGATTCACATTCGTAGTTATGATAGAATTATACACATTAGCACCATTTTTATACTAATTTTAATAATGAGAAATATATAAATTACATATGGTATTCAAAATGTGTCTAATATTAAAAAATCTAAATCAGTTTTAGATTCTAAAACTATTGCACATAATGATACCTTGTAGAATTTTATAGACCATATCGAGCCAATCTAATACAGTAGTTGGTTCAAATTTTGGTATGTTTTAGGTGATAAAATTATTCAATATTTACAAAAATTTAGGTTATATTTGATCATCTAGCCTCACCAAGTTATAATTATCACTAGGTTGCACGGTTGAGCTAATCTCAATTGCCAGGTGGTAACTCATTTTTTTCTCTAAAATTGGGGGCTTGTGATTTCCAATCTCTCTATCTCCTTGGATATGTGAAATTTAAATATTTATATATGTTTCTCGTAATATTAATTTTATATCCATACAATGATACATCTTTTATACAAATAAATTACCAATATGTGAGGTAGTTACATTGAGACATAGGGATAATCCTAAACCTTGCGCTTTCATTTCAATCTATTTCAAGTAGTTTTAACCCATACTATATGCATTTATTTTACACTAACATGATATTTTTTTAAATTTAGTCACAAAAATAAGTAATAAAACTCAACTTAAACAAATATTAGGTGTGCATACCCACCCAAGTACATATTCCTATCTTTTAAATTATTAATTTATTGACTAGATTTAAGGGGGGAGTGAATATGGTATTTTGTGATTATGTAGCAATTAAGTCTTGTAAAATTGGTAAACTAATACCTTGGATATTATTATTATTATTTATACACTCTCCTTTCTTTTACAAACCACACATATGCTCTATCTTTTTCCCCTTGGCCTATCTATTAATCTGACTAGTATTATATTGATGACATACATTCTATCTTGCCCAAAATGCTTAAAATGTACTTATATTAAACCTCTAAAAGTATTTATCCTATGTATATTTTGTTAATCCCTATATGATAACACTTGGAATAGATAATACCATCAATGTTACTATCCTACCCAAACTCAAGTGTCTAGTTCCTTAAACTCATACAGTTTACAAATGAAATATATCACAAGGAGTGATATTCTATGGCCTAGATCTAAATGCACCAAATTGGATATGAATCCAAATCCAAATGTATATAGGTGTTCATATCCCATTTATTGGATATTGTATTTAGGACACTATCATTAGATTCAAATAGAAACATTGACACAATTGTACAAGGCTGACACAACTATCCAAATAACTAGAGGCACTAGATCTAGAATCTAAAAAATATTCCATAACTATATTCTTACCTAATTTAATATTATTATATATTAAAAACTACATTATCATTATAATAAGGTAATTAATTTTATGATTTATCATTTCTTTATCTAACTTAGTTGTACTTTCTATATTTAGACTATCTCATCATAATAAATGATGTGTATGATTATATCTAAGTTTAGCACTTTATTGGCCTACTATAGATCTGATTTATAATTTTAAAGGTTTATCTATTATAATTATCAATTAGCTTAAATAAATTAGATACAAATTAATTTTTTTTCTCTAGGTCGGTGTTATGGAATCACTAAATGAAAATTTTAATAGAGTTTAATAAAGTTTTATTACTTCATGTAGTGTTATTATAATCAACATTTTTTCTATCTTCCACATTTTAAACACCACAATTATATCATAAATATAGTACTAGATATATGGTGGATTTTATGAGAAATTATTTTGGATAGTTTTGTGGTTGATCTAAAAAATTTAATGATACCCACCCATGATGTATAGAGATATTGATCAACATGCCTCTATCACCAATCTAAATAACTTTATTTGTTACCAAAAGGATTTTTCTTGATATAAGAATAACATTATTAATTAAAGATTTTATATTATATGTTGGAGCCTATTTTATGGAGGGTACAGTTAGTTTAAACTTTTTTAGTGTGGTTATAAAATATTTGGGATTTTGCATATGCATTGATCCCATGACAATGCCTCTTTACAAGTTAGAATATTTATTGGGAAAAATCAGAGGGTATTTACTTAATATAAATGATTTCATCATCGCATGAAATCACTTCCTATTATATTCCATCAATATTTATTTTTTTAAAATATCTTATTATGTGGCATTAGATGGTTGGAGTTGCAAGGCTTCATTTTCTTCTATAATTTTTGCTCATGTTATTTTTACATAAATCTAGTCATTTTTTTTATTCAAATATAAGATAAGATGAAGATATCACAATTTTGAATAAGATATAAAAAACTAATTTATTTTAAGAGTGATATTCAAACATTGAAAGAATAAGTATAGTCCAAATGAAGGTAGGAGGTTTAGAGATGAATTAACATCTCCTTGTTAAAGGAATAGATACCATCATACTTTTTGTTATTTTTCATTTTCAATATACTAAATTTTAAACATTAAAAATAAAGTTACAACATCTTTTAATCTTTAATATTTAAAATTTAGTGATTAACTTTTAATTGATTACTTTAAAAGTTTTATCACCATGTTTATGTTTATAAATATTATATTTACTCAGAGTAATGAAAATCAAATAATTATTTTTTAACAATTATTGTACTATTATAAATTACAATGAAAAGAAAGAGACTAACTACTATGTGGCCTTGCATTAAACTTAGTATATTATTTCTTTACATGATTTTTACATTGTCTATGGAAAGAGGATAATTTTTTAAAAATAAAGTTTATTAAAATTGAGCTAATTTTGATTTGGGTTGGTGTTATTGAAGCACTAAAATTACAATTACAAAAATGTTTTATAAAATTTTATTGCTACTTTTAGTCTTATTGCATTCTAAATTTTATTAATATTCCATAAATTTTCAAGCACCGTACTCCTATCAAAAATATACCACTAGAGATATGATGGATCTGATAAGACACTATTTTAGATATTTTTATGGTTGAACTAACTACTTCAATGATATAAACCCTTGGTGTAGGAATATATTGACTACCATACCCCAATCACCAATCCAAACATCTATATTTATTTCCAAAAGGGGTTCTCTAGATGGAAAATTGAGAATGACAATATTATTTAATTTTTTTACTTGGATCCTATTTTATGGCAAGTACACCTAATTCACATATTTTGAGTGTAGCTACAATATTTTTAAGATTTGACATTGGAATCGCATCCATGATAATTCATTTCTAAATTTTAGAAGCATTATTGGCCAAAATTAGAGGATATTGAGTTAATGCATATAATTTTATTATCACAAACAATCAATTTGTATTATGTATCATCATTTTGTTTTTATGAGATATTTAATTATGTGTCATTAGAGGGTTGGAGTTATTAGGCTTCATTCCCTTATAAAATTGTGCTTATGTTATTTTTACCATAATAAACTCATTTATTTTTTCAAATATAAGATAGGATGAAACTATCAAAATTTTGAATAAGATATACTCAACTAAAATTATTGACAGTGAAAGTCAAGCGCTAAAGGAATCACTAGAGTTTAGATCAAGGTAGAGGGTTTTCATATGAATCAATGATTCCTTGCTAGATAAAAAAGTACTATCATAATTTTTTCCTTAGTAACTTAGTATTATTTTATTTTATTTTCAAAATTATAATGACTTAACTTATAATATGATATCTTATCACATTTTGTCTAGTAGTTTCTATAAAAGTTTTGCATTTCAATATACTAAATTTTAAAAATTAAAAAAAAGATATGTTAAGCTTCACTCTTTAGAATTTAATGATAAAATATTAATTATTTCCTTTACAAGGTTTATCTTTATTTCTATTTTAAAAAATAATATATATCTCAATGCAATGAAAACTATATATATATATATATATATATATATATATATATATATATATATATATATATATATTACAATGAAAAGAAATAGACTAACCAGTAAACTTAGTATATAATTTCTTTATGTGATTTTCACATTATCTATGGAAAGTGAAACATAGACCTAATGTTGTCATCATATTAATGAAATTCAAACTATTTTATCTAGACATTTAATGAGAGTAATCCAATAATAATGGAGAACCCTAAACCATAACTTAACCCCACTTCCCACCTTTTGATTTCAACATCTGAATGCTCTTCTCCTACTCTACTTTAATCTCTACCAACAACATCTAGAAATGAAACATTTTCAATGATGACTTTGCCTAACATATGAGATCTTATCTTATTTTGTTTAGTATTTTCTATAACACTTTTGTATTTTAAACATACTAAATCTTAAAAATTAAAAAAAAAAAATGTCACAAAATATGTTAAGCTTCATTCTTTAGAATCAAGTTATCAACTCTTAATTTATGCATTTACAAGGTTTGTGTGTATGCCTTTATTCATAAATATCATATTTACTCAATGTAATGGAGATTAAATGATCAAATGTTTTAACAATTACTTCTCATATGCATTAAAATGAAAAGAAAGAGAGTAAATAATATGTGGCCTCTCAATAGCTTTTAATGTATTATTTATTTACATGAGTTATTTATTGTATATAGGAAGTGAAACATAGGCTTAATGACATCATCATATAATGAAAGACAACATTTCATTTTTTGAAATTGAATGAGATTAGTCCAATAACAATGGAGAACCCTAACACATAATTTAACCCCACTATCACTTCCCACAATTTGATTTCAAAATGTAAATCATCTTCTCCTACCTCACTAGCCTCTCCACCACCAACATTTGGAAAACAAATGTTTTTAGTATTTTTAATGAATGGAATGCCATATTGATGGGTATTTTAAATAAACCATGACTCATAAAATGTCACAAAATTTTCTCCATGAGGTAATTTTCCCTCAATCATGTCGT
This sequence comes from Torreya grandis, assembly GCA_037957365.1. Taxonomy (NCBI): domain Eukaryota; kingdom Viridiplantae; phylum Streptophyta; class Pinopsida; order Cupressales; family Taxaceae; genus Torreya; species Torreya grandis. The sequence goes on from JARHVA010002399.1 coordinate 23,899, forward strand.
AGGAGATATTGAATAATTTAAAATAACTAAGAGATTGAATTTATAATTCAATTTTTTACATACACTTTATCAAGTGAAAGATCCATAGACTCTAGTTAGCCCATGCTTTCCATTGTGTTCAAAATTTGGTCAATCAAATTACTTCTATATATATTAAGGCTTTTATAATCTTAAAGGCATTAAAAGGAATTGTAATTAAGATATATATGTTCTAAATGTTCAAGTTAAAATAAGGAAGAATTGATCCAACCTCTAACTTTATAATCTACCAAATGTAGTATTTTAACATAGACAACCAAATGGTACCTACAAACAACACCTTCCCACTCAACACAATTAAACCCCTACCATAATTTTAAATAGATGGAGTTGGTGTTATCTTCAATACATGACTTTAATTGCAATATGTAATTTATTTCATGTAGTGGGAATTTAATTTTGACACTAGGAGTAGCATAGAAGAATACATAATAGATGAATTAAAAATTCATTACAATTACTAGAATATATTGCATGTTTTATATTAAATTTATTATCTTAGATCCCTCTCAACAAATTATAGTTAGGATGATTTTATATTTTTGATGATTTATAAATACTCTTTTCATTGATAGTGTATTATTTGTCTCAATAGTGTTAACCAATTTAAAAGCAAATTTTATGAGATAAAAATTGGTAGACAAAGTGTTTCTAGATTTTGTTTTTCCTTCTATTCCTAAGAGACAACATTTCCCACTTTTTACCCTATATTCTCATGGGATAAATCATTTCTTAGTTTTTTTCTTCTATTCCCATGGGCAAAAGAATTTCCCACTTGTTTTCCTTCTATTCCCATTAAACAAAAAATTCCCACTTTTTTTTCATATGCTCCCACTTTATTTTATGGAATTCTATTTGATTGGTGATGGTGTTGTTTTATTCTCTCTATTTATAAGGTAATTATATTCATCTCCATTCATACAAAATTTAGTGTATAGAATCACACTCTTAAACAATAAACTAATTACATGGTAGAGAAGCTATGATTTTAACTTAGAAAAGAAAAAATAATGATTATAATATAAAAATGTAATTTAAAAAAATAAGGAGAATGCTTTTTTTCCCACATAGAGACACACACAATTTGTTTTTTCATTCCCACCTTTTTTATGACAAGACATTTTTTTAGGAAAAAGAAAATAAAAATGCATTTTTATTAATAATATAATTTATTTATTTCCATTCATATAAAAGCAAGTGTATAGAATCACACTCCTAAAAATTAGATCTATTACATTACTGATAAGCTATGATATTAACTTAGTAAAAATCAAATATAACAATTACAATATAGAAAATTTCATTTTAATTAAAAAAAGACAATCCTTTTTCGGTATGGGATATAAAATGTTTCAAATGTCGGGGATAATGTGTTTACCACTCCCCCATTTCTATTTCCACTTTCTTTACAATAATTTTAAAACTAGAAACACATAGGTATTAGTTATATGTATTTATTATTATTTAATTAAAGTATAAAAGATTTTTTTATTAATAATACAACTATATATCGTTATTCATACAAAACTGAGTGGATATATTAACTCTATCAAACATTAAATCAATCTTTTGACACATAAGCTACAATTTTAACTTAGACACAAATTGAATATGGTGATTACAATACTAAAAATGACATTTTATTTAAAAATATATAACCATAGAAAATTTAATAAATAGTATAATAGACACTGAAAAATAAGACACAAAACTAAATAACATGAGAAATGAATAAATGTGGTGGTCATAGAGGATAATTCAGATTGTCACCCTAGTTCTACCATCCACTACTAATTGGAAGATTTTTGGAATTAGATACATTATCCCAACCATCATTCAATTTCTCTTTGTTTTCTTCCTCAATAAAATCCTACCTAGTTGGAAAATTTACAAGAGCTAAGAAAGGGAATTTCCATTTTTATGGATCCCTCCACCCAATAGGTTTTAAATGAGTAAAACCATTTCAACCATGCAATATATAAACTAGAGAGAGACTTCACAAAAGCATAGAGTCACTATTATTTCTATTGCATGAGTGGTTCCTCCCTTTAGCACTGACACCACAACCCTAAAAGGGAGAATGGTTTTGAGGTGAGTGCAGAGGAACCAAACTAATAATGAAACAATTAATTACATAGTGAGGTAAGTGAATGGAATTTGGAGGTTAAAAGGGTGTCTTAATTGGACATTTTTTCTTGAAAAAAGAGAAACTAAACTTGTATAAAATATTTACATTGCCTACACTCAAATTTTAAATATGATATAATAAAATGAATTATGTAATTTAAATTCTAGTTTCTAAAATATTATTTGTTAAAATGTCAAACAAATGAAATTTGAAGAGGTACTCTCTTTTTTTACAAAAAAAGATAGATAGCTTGTCATGCACCCACACATTTTTTGAGCAATTTATAGAATGTTTTGAAACCATTCGGTGGAAAGTTAGATATGATCATCTAGTTTTTAACCTATATATATTTTTAAAATTTTAACAAATATTTATCTTTTCTAATAATATTACAATTAAAAATACCCTAAAATGATTAAAAAAAATGGATAGCAAACCATGTGTTACCCACTAAATACCTTTTAAAATTTATAAATAGGTAGAATCACAAGAGGTAATTTAATTCATGCAATGAGAATTGAATTACATCACTAGGAGTAATAGATAAGAAGAATAAGAACATAAAAAATCATTACAATCAATGGCATAGCTTGCATGTTTTGTATAAAATGTATTCACTGAGCTACCTCTCAACAAATTTTGATTAGGATGATTGTAGATGGTGGATGACTGCTAAAGACTCTTTCAACTGATATTCTATTATTTATCTCAAAAATCTTCACTAGAGTAAGAGAAAATTAAAAAAATAATAACACTTATTTTTTATGTGATAATACTTATTTCAAACAAGGGGGACAAAAAATTCCTCCTCGCCTTTCCCCCCCTTCTATTCCCACTTTTTTGGGGTTCTATCCTCACTTTTTTTTATTATAGAAAATTTTAATTAAAAAATACATTTATATTGATAATATCATTATATTTATATCCATTTATAAAAAAGTGAGTGCATGCAATCACATATTAAATAATAAATTAATTATGTGACTAAAAATCTAGGATATTAAATTAGAAAATAATCAAATATAGAAAATATTATTTCAATAAAAATTTGAAAAGCTTTTTTTGATATGTGATACAAATTGTTTCAAACATGGGGGGGGGGGGGAAACATTTCCAACTTTTTTCTTCTTATTCTATTCCCACTTTTTTCATGGTATTTTTTCAATCAACCACACATTAGGGTTGAATCTATTTATTTATTTATTATTAGAGTTATTAAATAGAATGTGTGTGTGTGTGTGTGTGTGTGTGTGTGTGTGTGTGTGTGTGTGTGTGTGTGTGTGTGTGTGTGTGTGTGTGTGTGTGTGTGTGTGTGTGTGTGTGTGTGTGTGTGTGTGTGTGTGTGTGTGTGTGTGTGTGCGTGTGCGCGCGCGTGTATGTATATATAATACAACTATATGTATCATTATTCTTAAAAAGGTGATTGGATAGAATCACACTCTTAAACATAAAATTGGTCTCATGTCATAGAAGCTACAACTTTAACTTAGCATTAAATTAAATATAAAGATTTTAATACTAAAAATGTCATTACAATAAAAAATATATAACCAAATAAAGTGTATAAATAGTAAAAATTAATTAATTAATTAATTAATTAGGCACAATACTATGTCTCATGATGATTGAGAAAAGGTGGTGGTGGTTGACGATCATTTAGCTTATCACACAAAATCCACCAACCACTATCAATGGGCAAATTTACAAAATCAGATACCAGATCCCAACCATCATTTACTTTCTCTTTGTTTTCTTCAATAGTAAATCCCTACTTAATTGGAAAAAATGTAAGAGGAAAACAAGGGAATTTACATTGTTATGTATCCCTCCAACCAATATTGTTTAAATTAGTAAAACCATCAAAACTGTGAAAGTTGTAAGTTGGTGAGGGATGTCATAAATACACATAGCCAATATGATAGCTTTTGCCTAAGTAGTACCTCCCTCAAGCACCACTACCACAATCCTAGGTGGGCAAATGGTGGTGAGTTATGTATGGAGGAACCTAACTAACAATACAATAGAAAATCCTCTAGTGGGGTAAGTGCATGGATCTAGGGGTGAAAAGGAGTATTAAGTGGACTTTTTTTTCCTTGAAAAATGATAATCCTCAACTTGTATGGGTTATTTGAGATGCCTACACTAAATTTTTAAAGATGTTATAAGAACATGAATTAAAGAATTTGAAGTATAGTTTCTAAAATACTAATTATTATTAAAAATCATTAAGTATAAGTAGGTCAAACAATTAAAATTCAAAGAGGTAATAAATTTTTTGGAAATAAATGATAGATATTTTGTTGTGCATCCCCAAATAATTTTAGCAACATTTTTTTTATTTTTGAAATCCTTTGGTGGAAAGTTAGATAAGATAATCTAGTTTGGAACCTATGTAATTTTTTAAAATTTAAATGAATATATATATATATATATATATATATATATATATATATATATATATATATATAATATAATTTTAAAATTTAATAGACTCTAAAAATTATAAAAACTATATATCAAATCATGCACCCTCAAAGTAACCTAGAAAATTGAAAAATTTAGTTTTTTTAATGTGTATATGATATTTTATTTTTTGAGAAATTAGATGTTTAATTCCTAAATAATAAATAGGTATGAGTAGATAAAATAAATAAATAATATTCAATAATTAATCCACTAATTTTTTGTAAAAAATTTGCCTTTTCTAAAAATAATAATGAGTGAGAGAAAATATGACTTAGCTTATTCTAGGTTGTTATGGTTGAGACATAGTCTGATACTAGAGGAATAGGATTGGGACACTATCACAAACTGAGATCTAGAGTTCATTTCATGATTGGATATGATTGCCAAAAATATGACAGCTTATTGTCTAGTACTGTAGTCCTATTCTTGCCACTATTATCCAAACTACTCACAAAGATATGATTTTTCTATGTTTTATTCATAGCATTTGTGTGATCCTATGTACCAAATTTTAGATCTTCGCTATCAACAAAACTCCCTATAGATATGATGCTTCATGTGTTTGTGTCTTTTATGCAATTAAATATAACTTTGACAAATAGAGAAAATGGGTTAGTGTGTAAAGGATATGCTAGACACACTTCACGGGCATGTTGCCTAAATACCAATATTATGAGGAGGGATCAAGATATATGTAGTTCTCCCATTAAAGTCCTTGGTGAAATAGTGTGATGAAAATGAAAGTAAATGTGAAACTAGGTATACTTGGAATGACTAGGGACTGGTGTAGAGGTTTGAATAATCTTTAAATACCATTGGATGGCTATATGTAGAGAATAGGGAAAAGTGCTTGAGTAGTCTTTATTGTATTCTTTCTTATCTCTTTTAAATGTGTGCCAACCCTTGTAAATGGAATTTGAGTGTAATTTTATAGGGGGTTTAATGATCATTGGTTAAATGTATTCATGTTAGGCCAACATGAATTAGGATAAGGATTTAGGAGAATATGACTATTTGAACCAAATTTGTACTTAAACAATAGTGCTAGAAATAAAACACCCTGAGTCTTAGTGATGTATTCCATGTTTGGGCACTATTGTCTAGGGAGTAGAAAACCTAGGGGGATGGATTTGTCATGGAAAGATTAGCTTGGATTAGTAAGAGTTCAGTCTAGAAGGCTATATATGATTAGAAAACTATGAAATTATGCCTATGAGGGTCATGAGAGAAAGAAAGATGGACCTATGGATTCGATGTCATTAGCCACACTCAAGATACCAGATTTTAAATTTGATATGACTACATTCCCCCCCTTTATTTTAGTGATGTAATAAATAAAAATACTAGGATAAAGGAAAAAGAGAAAGCATACTTCAACTTATCTGTAAAGGTGAAGCTCATAAAGCTGTGTGATGCTGAATGTGCATAGAAAGAGCATGGTTTGAAGTGTGAATCCACAAATAAAAATGTAAAGTAAATTAGTCTTTAATAAATATTCTATACCTAAAATAATTTTTAAAAAATCTAGGTAAGAGAGAAAGGAAGATAAAAGAATGAGTACACCTCATTGGGTACATGAACTAATAGAAACCATGTTGTGATGTTGGATTGTGTTGGGTGTGTGTAGTACCAAAAGTAATATAAAAAATAGATCTAAGTGATTAATTCTTTGGAAGTGGATTAAGAATGAAAAGATAGGCCCTTTGGCTCTATCATCACCTATTAAGTGAAGCTAATGAATCATGCATGTGTCAATCGATGTTTAGACTGTGTTGAATCCTTTTGAATAGGTGGCTCAATAATACAAAGGCTAGATAGTCCTCTGGCTCCATCATTGCCCCATGAAGTGAAGCTATGAAGTATTACCAATATGGAATAGATGTCAAATGAGATGGATCCTAAAACCCATGAATGTACTATGATCTGGTAATGTTGGAATGGATAGTCGAATGTATGATAGAAACTAAGCCACTCTTGGCCATTTCAAAAGATGGACATTAGGCTTATATGAAATCCACTCCAAAACTAGTGCCATAGGCTTATGTGGAATCCAAATCAAGAACTCAGGTAGTTAGGAAGTTAATCTTGTATGAAAGCCAAAATTGAAAAAGTATACCAACCACCTAAAGATGGAATAAGGCATGTAATTGTTGAGAATGTTTGGGAAATAAACTGAACTCAAAAAATAGGAGGATCAATGTGCTATTCACATTATCCCCAATCACTAGTGTATAGAACATGTATTCTAATTTGGAATCTATATCAACTACCTAACCTAAAACTAGAATTCAAAGCCATCATGATGCTCATGATGCCCCTTATATATGGATTATTCGATCAAAAACTATACTAAAACATGTTGAACCTAGGTTATGCTATGTTGACAAACTTGTGACTAAACTCACCTATCTATCTATTTTTCAAAAAATTAATTTTTCTATTGTCTAGATAGGAGTATCAACAATAAGACACCATATTATTTGTCATTGTAGTCCAAGGACAAATTTGATGATTGTTTTGGATTCTCTATTGTCTGCCTAGTCTATTGCAACTAGTCTGATGTCTAGATTATGTTATGAGTGTTCTAAAAACTACAATTTCACCCATTAGGAGCTTTGATCTCTATGACAAAACCCATATTTATTGCCCCCTCTTTTGAGGGTAGGAATGAATACCATATAATGATTACCCTCACAAGATATACCCCTGCAAGTGTGTTATGCTACATAGATACATGATATCATAATGATAATTGATGAGATATCTTGAGATATAACAATGTTTGTATTAAGAGATTATTAGATCAACATAGATATGCATAGATAGATATAATAATGTAAACTAATGTGCAATATATTGAACTATAATCAAAAGTGTTAGTTGTTAGTTGTCAATGAGGGATGGAGTATAATGTCCATCATGGCATCTAAGAAAGCAAAATAAATGCATGATATGGCTCTTGGCATTTCAAACAAGGACAATCAATTAAGAAAAAAGCCTGCAAACCAAGAAACAAGAATCATACAAGTATGGCCAAGGGGCCAAGAAAATAATGGAGATGGGAACATGTCACTCATACTATAAGGCAAACATACAAGGCATGTTAAAATTTTGTATACACATACTAATGAACAAGCATGATTGGCATGAGGGCCATAGTCACATAGAAGCGTACAAGAAAGGGACATTGGAGAATGTCCAAAGGTACACATACATGAATAGAAGCAAAGGACATTGGAAATGTTTTAAGTCACACATAGGAGACAACTACGAACTATAGATGTAATCCAATAAGCTACATTAAGAAAGAAAAGAAAGCATGTAATAACTAGAAATATAGAATCACAACTAACTAATCAAAGAAAGAGTGAAAGTATACAAGACATATAAGTACAAGACTAGGTATATGCTAAGAGATACACAAGTGCTAGACACTAGTGAAATGTTGATATAGTAATCTATGTAAGCTAGTAAGTAGAGTACATTAGCATGATAACTTACAGTGTGTAGTATAGGAATGACATAACTTTGGTGGTGTAGTTATGTAGAAGATGCCCCTAATGGGTATGTATATCGATGTGTGTCTCAAATGTAAAAGTAGGATTTCCCCCAATGGGTAGAGTGAAGTAGTCAACGATTTGGATGTCACTTCACACACACAAATAAGATCAAGTGAAGCATGGTAATGTAGATAAGTTGATAAATAATATCATGAAACAACAAATATAAGTCCTAGCATAGTAGTACTAATGTAAAGCATGAATGATGCATACAATCAAAATGTTTTTGTGTTTATGGATATATTTAAATGGTTTGGGATTTTGAAATGTTATATTTATTTATTTATTTTTGAAATAAGATATGTATATGAAAGAATGAGAAAAAATGATATTAATAGATGAGTCTCAGATGAGACTCCCTATCATGGTGTCCTATATTAAGCAAAAGTATCATACATGATCGTGAAGTAGGATGGAAAGGCTGAGATTGTGATTCTAAAAGTTACATGTGCTATAAATATTATGAAATCTCTAATGTAAAAATCAACTGTTAGGTTCCTCTATAACTCTGAGAAGTGGATGAAACTATAGGACTCTTAGGGACCCATCTAGAAGTAAGAGAAGCTCTCTAAACATGTGCTCTATGTGTAGATGCATGAAATCTCAATTAAACTACTCTAGGTGTGAATAATATAGCTAAAAACTATCTAAAATCTTGAAGCTATGGAGGTGTATGAACCCTCTATACTAGTGATGGATGCCACAACTATGTCTGAATCTATATTGGAGGAAGAACTATAACTAGTAAGGAAACTAAAATTGATGGAGAAGCTAGAACTAGTGACTACAAAAAAGATGGCTCTGACGTGAGGAATGGTAACTCATATGGAACTCCACCAACTATAATAACCTAATTGGCATGAATAAATTTCATTCATCTATGAAATGTAGATGGTACTACTCAAATTTTATTAATCCATGGGTGACCAAGTAACATATGAAAACCTCCTACACTAGGAACAATGGTGAAATGTGTGGTCACATGTGTTGGCCTAGTCTATAAATAAATTATAATCTCACCCAATGAAATTTGTATGTGCCCATTGAATCCACTAATAACTATATTTAGTAGCATGATATCCTGCTCTAAATATCTCAAATGCTACATTAATTTAATGGTGCACATGTTGACATTAGAACCATTGTTGATGAAAACATTATGAATGGGCTGATTATAAATATATGCTTTGATAAAGAGCACATTATAATTTAAATTATCCTCAATAATCTCTTGATTTAAAAATTATATCAAAGTTCTAGTTGAAACCCTTGACTTATACACACCTATCATACCACTCAGAGGATGTGACTTAACTAAAGGTGCCTGGTATGTAGCTAGTGGAGGATGTGCATGGTATGTGTGGTGAACACCTGATGTGTCCCATTTTTATTATTTAGAATGTTTTGTAAATATATATATGAAAAATTTCAAATATTTATCTTGTGTTGGATTTTCCTATGGAGTTTCAACTAAATTACCAAGATTAAGAAGGTTTTCATCTATTAAGTCATATATCTTATGTCTCAAAATAATCCATCTATTTATAGTGTGGCTTGGTGCCCTATGAAAATCATTAAATACATGTTGATCATATCCCTATGGAAGAGGCTTTGTTAGGTCAAATTTCCAAATAGGAGGGAGATTGATGATGTTACATTTCAATAACTACTATAAAACATTGGTTGGAGAAATTGGTAGATTAGTAAATAAATGCTAAGGAGGTGCTGATAAAACCACACACTAAGGATGCTCTCAAGTTGTATTGACTATTGGTTGATTATGATTCTTGTTATCTTTGACTTTGACCTTATATGGGACTTTGTTATTACTCTTGTTTATTGTGTTTGTGATGCTTGTATACTTAAGTTTGCCCATTGAAATGAGTTTTAATTATCTTCCCTTTAGTGTATGACACAATTTAGTGAAGGAAGAGAATATTTTGAAAATAATAGATTCATGTAATTCTAGTAGAAGGCTCTATTTGAAGAGATACTATAACTCTTATCTGTCATGGGGTGGTCATCTTAGCCAAGATGGTCTTATATCAGAGAACATAGTTTGTGAGATGCTCATTTGATTTTTGTTTCCATTATGCAATTTGTGCATAAGAGACCTTATCACTAATTTTGATACTGAAATGTTCTAGGAACATCTTAGCTAAAGGATTGAATGTATTGACTGACTGATTGGTAAACTATAAAACCATTATAAAGCATAATCATTTAGACTCCATGAAAATATCTTGGTAAGTAGCTAGTCATTTGGTACATAATCTAAGCATACTACATGAAAAGTTCTCAAATGTGTCTTTGGATCACCCTTGACATCATAAAGAGTAATCTTAGGTTGAACATAACCTTATGTTAAGGGTGTAGAAGCACTATGACATGCCAATGATGTATGTAGAAGAGCACAAGAATCCAAAGCTTACATAGGTATAGAGGCACCTTGCACAAGATGTAGCACCTTAGATTAAAGAGATATTTTCTCTTGCACAAGGGTTACCACATTAGGAGATAGGGATGTACTAGTTATAAATGGTGGCATAAAGGCAGGTTGGGCTACTATAGGAGGTTGTTGAGACATAGTTGACCCTATAGTATTCCTTTCAACTAGTTGCTTTATGGTTTGAGAGGATTGACCATTATTTATTCTTTATTTTTCCTCTTGTAATATTTTAATCATGTCATCTTAAACTTCAGGATGTTTGGTTAAGAGTTCTTAAAGTTATCTCTTATCAATTTTGTCAAAACCATTGTATTGGACCATTGTTAAACTAGGAAAACAATTTGAGAAATGTTTGAATTTTTTGCAATAATTTGTCATAGATGAAGTGCTAGAAAAGGAAAATAATAAATATTGGATATGTAAAATCCTAAAAATAGTAAATTAGAAATTGCATAAAAAGGATATGAAGTGTGTAAACATGTAACGTGATACCTCAAGAATCAAAGTAGGAGTTAGTATATAAAACTAGGGATTTTTAAAAATATTTTATGCAAAATACTATAATTTTTTTAAATTGAAATTGAATTTATGAGTTAAATATGCAAGATAAAATTTAGAATTTTATGGGAAAGTGCTTGATTTAATAGGACCTAGTAGATGCAACTTAGTTTTGGAGATTTTTTTTTTTTGAAAATTATTATGAATTTTTGAAATTTGAAGTGATTTTTTTATTTTAATATGCAACTAAAAATTTAGAAAATTACTAGGAGCTAGTTGACACAACTAGGATTTGAAATAAATTTATTTTAAAATTTAATACAAAATTTTAAAATTTCAGAGGAATTTTTGCTTTTAATATTCAAGAGAAAATTTAGAAATTAATTGGAAAACTCATCTTAGGAATTTGACCTAGGGTTTCTAGGACTTTTATGCAAAATTCAAAGTAAGTCAGGTTCATCAAATAATATATTATTTTTGATAAATTAGATGTTTAATTCCTAAATAATAAATGGGTTAGAGTAGATAAAATAATTAAATAATGCAAAATAACTAAACCACTAATTTTATGTAAACAAATAGTATTTTTACCTTTTCTAAAAATAGTAATGAGTGAGTAAAAATATGACTTAGCTCATTACACTATATTATAGTTGAGATAGAGTCTGATATTAGAGGAATATGATAGGAACACTATCATAAACTAAGATATAGAGTTCATTTCTTGATTAGATAGGACCATCAAAAATAGGACACCTTGCCATCTGGAACTATAGTCTTAGTCTTGCCACAATTGTCCAAACTATTCACAGAGATATGTTTTTTATAGGTTTTATTTATAGTATCTGTGTGAGCCTATGTACCAGATTTTAGTTCTTTATTATCAATGAAAGATCCTATAGAGATTATTCTTTGTGTTCTTGTGTTTTTTATACAATTAAATGGAACTTTGGAAAATAGGGAAAAGGGGTTAGTGTGTAAAGGATATGATGGATGCACTTCATACCCCATGTGTGATCACACTGCCTACTTACTAATACTCCAAGGAGAAATATATATATATATATGTAGTTATCCCATTAAAGTGCTTGGTGTAATAATATGATGAAAATGTAAATAAATGTGAAATTGGGTGTACATGGAATGACTAGGGACTGGTGTAGAGGTTTAAATAATCTTGAAATAATGTTGGATGGTTGTATGAAGAGAATATGAAATAATGTTTAAGTATACATTCTTGTATTATTTATTCTCTCTTGTAAATGAGTGATAACCCTTATAAATGGGCTTTGAATGACATTTTATAAGGGATTTAATGATTTTGGGTTAAATTAATTCATGTTAGGTTAACATGAATTAGGATAAGGATTTGAGAGAATATGACTGTTTGAACCAAATTTTCACTTGGAGAATAGTGCCAAAAATAGGACACCCTAAGTCTAAGTGTTGTATTCTATGTTTGATTGCTATTATTTACCAAGTAGGAAAACTAGGGGGGTGAATTTGTAATGGAAAAATCAGCCTGGGTTAGCAAGGGTTCAGTCTAGAAGGCTATTGATGACTAGGAAATTGTGAAAACATGCCTAAGAGGGTCATGAGAGCAAACCAGATGGACATATGGATTGGGTATCATTAGACACAATAAAGTTACCAAATTTCACATTCTATATGTCTACAATATAATTAGGACTAGTTTTAAACCATATCATTTTCATCCAATTTGAATAAAACAAATGAAAGATAGATAAACAAAGATAAACATATATACTTGAGATATATAGTGGAATAAAAAGACACAAAAATCCATATAAATGGAAACCTTAAATTAGTTAATTTTTTAAATCTATGTATGGATCATGTAACATATATGAGCATGTCTAGGTAGATATAACATTGAAGCATGTAGTATGTGATCACATAAAGTCCTAAGATGCATGATATATATCATGAAAACATATAGAGAGTAATAATACAATCTCAAAAAATAATCAAGAACACACACAATAACACCTAAAATTAACAAAAATAGTAAAATGGCCCAAGGAGACCTCATATAAGAGGCATATTCAACTGCTTCACAATGAAGGGACATGACTTAGTCAAATTTTCAAAAAGCATAGAATGACATTCTAAAATGTCTATACAATAAATAATGACATATTCAAATGTCCAAATAGGAAAAGAAAGTCATGGGTACCACAATCAATGGAGCATATTCAAATGCTCAAACATACAATGTAGTGCAAGATAATACTAAGCAAGGAACACACTCATGGAAGTGCATAAATAAAATCACATAATAAATAAAACCAACATGAACATATAATACTAGTTCATAAAAATATGTGTTTAAAAAAAATATTAAGCACATAACATATCAAGTACATTGTGAAAGGTATAAAAATGGACATAGGCATGTGTAAGTATATGCTTAAACATGATATTTAAAGTGATCATAGAATAATATAACCTGGGTGTATCATTATCAAAGAAGGAGATGCCCCAACAAACTTATGACATGAGTGGAGGGAAGGCCAAACATTTGTATATGTATATATCATGTATTTGGGTATCCTTCCATCACACTCAAATGATCTAGGAAACATATGTGTATATGAAAAAGAATGATATTCTATATACTAGCATGGATACAATAACATAAGTATAAGAAATAGTATCAGTAGGAACATTTTGAATTTTTTAGTATATTTGAATTTTTTGAATGTTTTGTATTTTATTTAATATTTCATTTTTTAGAAATTTTTGAATAAGGCAAAGTTTAGCCAATCAACCCATCTAAGGGAAGCTCATTTTAAAATTCTCTAAACTCTAAATATAGTGAATCAAACTAGTGATATTTCTAAGGAGACTATATATGTGTGTGTCATATCTAAAATTAGAGAATTGGTAAAATTATGCATATCCCTCATAGGCATAAGAGGTCATGGATTAGGAATATTATATGTCTTGGTTTATGGAACCCACTTTTGAGTGGTCTTAGGTTTGTTTGGAGTATCATTAGTAGGAACATGTTCAATTATTTTGAAGTATTTAAAAATGCAAAATCTATCTAATGATCTCCATATGAGGATGTGAATATAAAAGGATTGGAAGGTTTATAACCTTTCCTAAATGATATGTTCCATATGCATGCATAGTAGAATAAAAAAGTGAATCGGGCTCTTTTGGTAAGTTTTTACTTAGGGTTTTTGGTTTGCATTTATCTACATTTAGTTTATCATTTTTTAGTTCTGTATTTAATCGATAGGTACCAACTATTTTAGGTATGAATATACTATGTGGTAAGTTACCAATTGTATCAGAACATAGTTTAATAAACTATTCATCTTAATATTGTTTACAATTTATACGAGTCATGAACTTAGCCTAATTTTAAGAAAGGCTTGTAGTTTCCTCCTTTATATCCATAGTTGGAATATTATATTTGTCAAGTTACTCTTGAATTTTGACTTCTTTTGCTATAAATCATATTTTAAATATTCAATGTTCCCATTACCCTTTTTTTAATGTTACCTTTTTTATTTGTGCTCTATTATTTAACTTGCTCTCATTTGTAGGTTTTCACTCTTTTGTATTGACAAAATGTATTTTTTAGAGATTTAAATCACTATTGCCATTATATCCCAAGCCTTGTCGATCATTACGATTTGATGTAAGATACGATAAGTGATGCTTTATGCATGTTTTTCCAATCCTTGACCTTGATAACTAAAGTATTTTAGATATTTTTGTCTAAAACCATATTGTTTTGAAAGCTGAGTATCATTATGAAGAGTTAGATTTTTATTATTTTATTGGTCTAATTATATAATTTTCAACTCATTTTGATCTAATTATCTCTTGGTATCCATAGTTGTTGTTTTTGTACTTGTCTTTAGGAGATGTTATCATAATATGAGTGGTTTGCTTGATTAATGTATAGATTATATGATCACCACTATCATTTATCTTTTGTATTTAATTTTCCAAAGTAAATAAACAATTTTTATGATTCCCATGCATTATATGATATCCAAAATAGTATTTTGATATTATTATAGAATGTAAAGGAGGTAATTAAATCACCTTATTTTGTACAGTTTATCTTAGTATTTCATTTGGAATCTTATTATCTATTTTTTTTATTTTTTGAATCAATTATTTTATATGTAATTTTTTTAGCATTTTATTTTGATAAGAAATATTGTTGGGTATGACATTGTCAACTGAAGATGGAAACACAAGATTAAAACTAGCATATTTTTGATTTTCCATGTATGTAATCAGATTTTCTAGTGATGTGATATTTGAAAATAAATACTAAATTTGTTTTTTGTAAATCTTATATTAATTTTTTCATAGTAATGTTTTAATATTTGAGGGCCTTATAAGCACAAACCCTGGGCACTTTAGATTGAATATGTATACACACATCATTTAAAGGAGATGTGGGAAGTGGAGAAGTTTAAGGAAGGGAATATTGGTTACCTTCATTAAAACCTATATAATGGGCCATCTTATCCCTTGAAATAATGATAACATAGACATGTGTGAAGATAAAATAAAACATAGATTTATCCCCATATTGTATACAAGAGAAACTATTAAATGAATCAATCAAACATATAGAAAATAGTCATAAACATGCACAAAATAGGAGACACCATATCTAATATGGTTCACCCAAGATGGGCTACATCCACTAAACTTGTCCAATATATTATTTCCAATAATACAAGGGAGGAACAAATCTTGCAACAAAACCTGTTACACCTCTCTACCTTTTCTACATCTTATCTATGTATAATATGTATTTTTTCATCTCAACCATGTATCAATACATTTTAGGGTGAAAAACACCTAAACATAACCTCTACCATCAGATCTAGAAACCTTTAATCAATGGTCCATATTGGTTACAAAACTACTATTTTATAAGGCAATTATAATAAATAAAATTCTTTGAGGGCATTTCCCCTTAACCCCCACCAGAGCACATGCCCCCCAAACCCCCTATCAGGGGGTTCATCCTCCTCAAACCCTGCAAGGTGGGTTTCCCACTTTATAACCCCCTGTACCATCAGGGATACAAATAATGGGATCCAACACCTAGCTAAAATAATAATAGAATTTTGACCTCTAATCCTGAAAGATAATTAGACTCAACACCTAATAATATGATTAGAGATATGGTGGCTATCACCCTCCAAAATTTTATATAAACACCAAAAATTAAGAACATGAAGGCTAAGAAAAAACATCATTATACTATTCCCACATAAAAATTAGTTTTGAAAGATAAATAAATGCAACATTATGAAACCCTAGGAAGTCAAAACCCTCAAGGAAATCTTAGTAAGATTTTGCACAATAATAATGTATAAATTGTAGGAGTTGGTCTAGTTATTTTATAAATATGAGAACGGTTTTCCATAAAATATATCAAATATGTAAGACATAAAAAAATAAATAAAAATAGGTATTGCTTTCACTTGTATCTTAAGATGTAATGAAAATACTAAATTGAACAATTCTAAATAATTGTACATAATTTTGACAAACAAAAAGATGTTTACTATTATAAAAATAGTAATATGTAAAATCACTAAGGAATTTTAAAATTAAACTATTATGAATTATAAATTATCTAACCAATGTGGGATGTTTCATAAGTAAAACCATATAATATTCATAATAAAGAATAAAAAATTCTATTATTTAGTAAATTATGCCATATATCTTAGACATGTTTTTCAAATAAATATTATTTTTTGATGAAACCTAGAAATTTATTTGAAAATAGATATACCATTTACCTTGTATGTTGATATTTTCTAAAAATAATAAATTGTAAAATAGAAAAATACATAATAATTTAGGTGAACAAAAATGAAGTTTTTCAGTATACTTGCTTGAATAGAAAATACCTTAAGGATTTTTAAAAATGAGTTGTTAAGAAGCTTAAATGTGCAAATCTAGGAAGAATAAACTTGTAAGTGTATGAACATGAATCTTAGCAATAA
The DNA here is from genome assembly GCA_037957365.1 of Torreya grandis. Taxonomy (NCBI): domain Eukaryota; kingdom Viridiplantae; phylum Streptophyta; class Pinopsida; order Cupressales; family Taxaceae; genus Torreya; species Torreya grandis. Next base: position 41,062 of record JARHVA010002399.1, read on the forward strand.
GAAGAGGGTAAAACCCCTATGGTAAGTTTCATATCTAAAAATGAATCATAAGATGAAACCCTAGAAAGTTATAAACCCTAGACCAAAATAGATTTGTAAAAGAAGATACATAAGTCAGGTTCACCAAATGTTTAACCTAAATTAAAATATAGTGGGTATATAGGGTTAAAAATATTAGATTAGATTTTGTGACAAAGAGATTTACACACTCATGTGATCACAAGATCACTCCTAGATACCATTACCATAGTTTCAAGTTATCAGACGTTGTGCACACAACAAAGATTAGAAAATAATTATGCACAATAGAATCTCCATATTATTTTCTAAAAAAAATCAATATACAATCTACATATTCCTCTTTCTACCATCATGGAGAAGCATAATGAGTGTCTAATAAATAGTCTATTGAGTTGGTTTCACAAATATTTCTTGATTTTTTTATCAACACAAATATAGGGAATTATATAAATCACACAAAAAAATATTATTCATAAACACATATAATTAATCTAACAACTATAGAAAAACTCCAAATCAATCATAGCTCTATGAGTAGCTGTAAAATAACTAAAGGCAAAACTAGTTTTGAAATTAATAAAATCACTAACCAATGTGAATAGGACCACCCCAACACCCTTCTTGAAGTTAAAAATAAGGATTGAGAAAAGAGAAAACAAACACACTAAATGGGTCCTAAAAACTAGGCCTAATCTAGTACCCATGTATAAAATCATAATAAAATACAAAATTTCCCTATGGAAACAAATACATCTTACAATATTACGCATATGTAGAATCACTGTAATAAGCAAGTCAAATTATAACTAGTGCTATGCAAGATTCTCACTTTGTTAAAAACATTGATCACAAAAATGAGGAAAAAGAATCACCAAGGATGAAATGTATCACCATAAGGTACCCAAAAAAATAATATAACCATAAAAATAGTGGACAATCGGAATAATGCTTCAATTTATTCCAAGAAACATGACTCAAACTATCACATAATGCTATATTGTATGTAATTTATGGAGTGAATCCAATCAAACAAAATTGCACTCAACCAACTTCCTGAATAAGGAAAATGTGGTGCACAAAGGGATAACAAAGGGAATGACACCTAAAGTAGTATGTGCACACCCCCATAATACTTGAGTTGGTCTAGTGACTTTTAAAATTATATGAGTGGGCTAATCCACTATGAAACACTAAAATGTTGACATTGGTATTCACTAAACTAGTTACACTTCAGAAGGATATCAAGCTCCACAAAAAATTTGAAGGAGACTATTAGCATAAAAGATACAAATACAAATAAATCAAGACTATGTTCCTAATGGTGATGGGATAGTTAACAAATGAAGAGTAAAGTAAAAAATATGGATCATACACACAAGAAAAAAAATCCATGACTCTTAGTGTGACTAAAAAAAATGGTCCCATAAAATAAAAACATCAAAAAGTGACACAAGAGAGTCCCTAATGTAGTCAATGTGTAGTAGACACCATCTATGAAATGAGAGGTGAAGGCTCCAAAAAACACATCTACCTAAAAAAATCTAAAATTACAAAGCAGAATCAAAAGTTACGAGGAATAATGTGTGATCAAATAATTTTAGTGGTTGAGGAGCCTCAACTATAAAGTCACTTCAAATAATGTTATCAACACCACTAATACCAATAAAAAATACACCCCAAATAAATATTAATAGTGGATGAATATCATTGCATATGAGTGGGTAAAAATTCCACAGTAGAAGAATGTAAGGTAACATCTAAAAAAGTTTTAGGTGGATAAAGTATAACAACTATAGTCTCAAGTTTATTAGGCAAGAGTGAAGGTACAAAAGATCCCATATATAGATCACTTTCCTCACAAATAGTAGAGTGCAAAAAATATGGAGATCTATCCAAATATCCTATTAAATATGAAAAACCTTAATTATAACCAATGCCATGTCAATAAATCCACATAATATGGTATATAAAGGTAGCAATACCCTATAGATGCTTACCAAGGCCCATATGTCAAGTAGTGTGATACACGAAAGAAATCATGTAAGAGAAAAAACTATTGGTATGATTATCAAAAAAAGAAGACATATATGTAGGTGGTAATAGAGTGGGATGTGTATAGTCAAAATAATAGTAGTCCCAAAAGAATCATTTAGAACAAGAGGAGAAATTAGAACAATATGTTTCATAGGATCTAGTAGGTCACACGGTAAAAGTGCATCAAGTGGATGCATACAAAATTTATTAACAATACATGGTGGAATTAAAAAATTGGTATGGGTGTCTAACATATCAATCTAATGATGTATACCAACTAGTTTCTTATATAAAGAGCATATGATGTCATCTTTTCCATGAATTAGAAAGTGTAATTATTTTCTTGTTTCATTGGTTTCCTATGTGCTTCTTGAAGTGATAGGAAAGAGGCCATATGATCAATTGGTTTCTTAGGATTTGGCATGGTACAATAAAAAATATCACTAAAATGAAGAATAAGAGCAATAATAAAATAATCAATATGTGCATTAGTATATAAAAGAGGTGTATATAACTCATCCAAGTGGACACCAAGAAACAAATATAAAACATGATTAGTAAGATGAGATGATACAAGTGTTTCATCCTCAGGAAATGAGTCCTTAATAATAAATTAAGGATGATAAAAACCAATAAGAGGAGTAGATTCCAAATATTCTTCATGTGTATAATCCCTAATAATTAAACACTCATAAATGGGATAAGATGGTGGATAAAAAACAATAATATCATGAATAAAATCTTCACTATGAGAGGGAGGAGAAGGAAGAGGAAGAGTGGGAGGTGCAGTGACCTCCTCAAATAATTTTAAAATAATATCCCAAGCTTTCTTAGGTGATGTGGCATATATAATGTAATAATGAAAAATATCTAAAACATGAAGGCAGATGAAACAAAGTGCCTCATTTTTCAAGGATGCGAGCACACAATATCCTCCTCATTAGCAAAGTTTAAAAAGTCACCAAGCACGATTCTCCATAATCCTTTTATTTTAAAGTGCATATGCATTTTGGTTTTCCATGTGGTGTAGTTGGAGGATTTGAGGGGTTCAATCATAAAATACTCCATACTTAGAGACATGAAATGGAAAAAATCATACAAATCAAAAACAAATTAAGCCCTATAGTAGATGTTGATTACAATAAGAAAATGCATCTATGAGTATAATAAGTCTCACAAAAGAGGAAAAAAAACACTAAAATGGGATGTTAGACTCCACTAAAAATGCATCCTATGCACAAATTTCTTAAAAATAAATGAAGTGTTTTTGTGAGGATGTCTGAATTCCTTCCACACTATACCTTACCCTCCATATTTAACTACCGAGAGAGAGGATTGTATGTGTATAAAATATCATCGATGCCAAAAATAATAACCATGTCCCTTAATACAACTTGGAATATTTTCCCCTAATAGTGTGAAGGAGGGTATAACATTAAAATGGTTCTATGTCATTACATATTTTTTGTTTTATAGCTCCCTTTTAATAAAAAAATATCACTCTCCAAAAGGGAATTAATGAAAATTTATGTTTTACAAGGCAAAAAATGAATGCTTTGACTCAACAAATATAGTTTTTTCTTTAAAATAACAAAAAGTATATTTTTAGTAAAACATTAGTAGTAGGATTTGATCCCAAGACCTATCACTTGATAATGTTCTATGAAAATATGAATTAACACTTCTCTAATGTCAATTTTGAAGCATTGATCTCAAAAAATGCTTTTAAACCACTTTTAAAAATGAAACAAAAACCCAAAATAGACCATAAGCAATCACATATGTGAATGAGGGTGTAAATAATATGTAAAAATCTAAAAACATATTATAGAACCCTATTTTTATAGGATCTAGGGTGCAGGGTCATTCAAAATTATGAAAATAAACTTCTAAGAAGATTCCACCATGATATAACTACAAATTATTTTACAGGTCCCTAGTGTTGTAGACTAGATCCAAGAAAGTATGACGTGGTAAAAATTAGGAATTATTTTATTTAATTTTCTTGTATGGGGCTAAATTTGAAAAAAAATGTTTGTAGGACTCAAAAATGCTTCTTGGAGTTTATGCAAAATTCAAAATATATCTTGACCAAACCCTGATTGAGCTTCTCAAAAATATATATGATTACATGAACGCTTATACAACATGGTTAAGTATGAAAATAGACTCATTTTTTATGTTCCGACATATTAGTTTTTTATTTTATTAGTATGTACAACCTCCAAATAAAAGAAAACTATACAGTTATGTAAAAGACTAAGAGAACCTACAAATATTCTATTCAAACAACCCAAAAAATGTACATCCTAATCATAAGTGGTACATATGAGTCTAAGATGAAACTTGGAATAGTTATCTAACCCCATTCTTGTTAGATTTCAAAATTTTGATTTGTAAGGCCTATGATAAGCAAAAATCATACTGTGATAAGAAGACACAATAAGAACCAAACAACATGATTTCTCTAGAAACATTATATAACCTAAATACTGAAAGTCCCATAAAATAATAAAGGATAGTTGACTCATTTTCTTTTAACCCCATGATTTCAAATTCTAGTTTTGTAACTAGTATAGTGTAGTCATATAAAATGCAAAAATTGGAAACTTAAGTGTGGCTAATGGCATCCAACCCATAATTTCCTCTTGCATTCTTTCATGACCCTCTTAGGGTTATTTTAACTAATTCCTAGTCATCCATAGTCTTCCAAACTTGGTCCCATCTCACCTAGACTTCTCTTTCCAAGACAAATCAATCCCCCTAGGTCCTGTCTACTTAGGATAGTAGTGCCACACTTAGACTATAGCATTGGTGCCACTCCTATCTATTTTTGATGCTATTATCTAAGTCTATTTATGGCCACAGTGGTTAATTTATTTTGGTTTTCCATCCTTATCCTTGTCATCCTAATGTGAGTACATTCAACCCATGACCAATAGATCCCTATAAAATCCCTTTCAAATATCATTTGTAAGGGGTTGGAAATTATCACTAAGCAAGAAAGAATACAAGTAAGACTAATCAATCAATCTTCCCTATTCTCTACATGCAACCAGCCAACACACTTAAAAGATCATTCAAGTCCTTACACTTATCCTTAGCCAGCTTAAGAACATCTACTTTATAATTTTACATCTTCATATAGACAATTGGACAAATCACATCAAGTGGAAAAAATACATATGACTTCATCCCTCTTCAGAGTATTGGTATGTAGGAAACATGCCCACACACATGGTGTGAAGCACATCCAGTGCATCTTACACAAACTAACGCACCTTCTTATTCAAAATTGGTCTAGGCATAATGGAAGATAGGTTTTTAATAAATAATCTATTTTATTGGGATATATATAGACTTTTAGCTACTAAAACATTGCAAATAGGATCACATAAACATAACAAACAAAACCCAAAAAGTTTAGATCCTTAGGAGAATAGTGGTAGAGGTAGACTATAACACTAGTGTCATTAGTTTCTAGTTCCTATGCTACTATCCAATTATAAAATTAAGTTTAGATCTTAGTTTGTGATAGTGTCTCAATCGTGCTCAGTGAATATTAGCCTCTGTCTTAGTTGGATTAATCATTTTCTAGATAAGTTTTATTTTCTTCTCCTTGTTACTATTTTTTTTTTAAATTTTGAACTGCAAATAATTTACACAAATTAGTAGCTTAATTTTTATCTATTTATTTACTAATTTTACAACTCATACCTTTTAAATAATTAGGAATAATACACCAATATTCTCAAAATTGTTAAGTCATTTGGTGAACTTGACTTACTTTGCTTGTCCATTAAAACCCTAGAAACTATAGGGTAAATTTCTTATTTTTCTTATATTTTTATGATTTTTTACCTACATAATAAAATTATAAATTAACATTAAATTTTAAAATTTTGTAGTAATTTTAAAATAATTTTCTTTCAAACCCTAGTTACACATATTAGGTCCCAGTATTTTTCAAATAATTTTTTAATCTTTTTCTAAATTTTTCCTAGCATATTTAAATTAAAAACTCCATTCAAATTTAAAAATTTAATAGTAATTTTCAAAACATTTATTTTTCACAACCCTAGTTGTATCTACTAGGTCCTGTTAAATCACTAATTTTCTAATAAATTTTAGATTTTTTACTTACATATCTAACTCAAAAATTTACCTCAAATTTCAAATTTTCATAGTAAAATTTCAAAATAATTATTTTTCAAACCTTAGTTGCATATACTAGGTCCTATTGCTTTTTGATATATCACCTTACATTCTAAAACCATATTTCTAAAATGGATCTTATTTATTTATAATTTTTTCTTACATTTATTACAAATAATAAGGAAACCATCATTGGTCCTATCATGTACATGAATGATGAAGTTTATAATATGTTAGTACAAAGCTTCATTCTTTGAATTTCATGTTTAATCTTTATAATAAAGGATGATATTACAACATTTATTGCTAAAATGAGCAAGATTTCAATATTCCTTTTGCATATTCTCTCTCACTCATGTGGAATAATTTTCCACTCCATTTTTCTAAACACATTACCAATATTATGTTACATGTCAAAATTTTCTATACATTAATGCACAATTTCATGTTCTCTATCCTTTCCTTTCTATCTCTCAAGTGGAAAAATTTCAAAGTTTATCATGTTAAACACATTTGAAATGTCATAATGCATGTCAAATTTTTGCATGTATTTATGCACAAATTCATGTTCTTTATCCCTTGTTTGCTCTTTCATGTGGAATATTCTTTATAATCATATTTTTATACAAATTATAACTCCAATTACATTATTTTTATACCACATACATGGTTTTTACCTATAAGATCCATTGCATAAGTTAACAACCACCTGTCAAGTTTGAATGTCATATCTTATGCATAGGAAATAGTCTCCCCCTCCTCTCCCCCAAGAGGCTGATATCTAATTTCCCTCCAACTATGTCCATGCTATCACCCATATAAAAATTTAGGTAGCCTATAATATTGTTCCTAATGCATACATTCAACCTTTAGCTTCTTCAAATCCTCATCAACATATGTGTTTACATGTTCAATCAAAATCAACTAAGGTTTGCACTTGTAAGACTCTAAGGGATAAAATCACCAGTATAAGTAAGTTGATTTTAGATTTACAAACATAGAACCATATATTACATGAAAAGATCACAACATTGGAAAATCAAATTATAATACAAAAGCCTCAAAGGTACCGTAGTTTCAATCATGTATATTTACCTTCATATAGTCAATAGGTTTCAATCAATGTTACATATCAAAACACAAAATCACAACAGAGTAAATCTAAAACTAGTGATTCAAAAAGCATTCAAAGATCAAAAAAGAGTTGAAGTTAGGTACTAAGGGAAATGATTAAATCTAAGTTGATCAAACTACCTCCTCTACATCTAGTAAGAAGACCTAGATATTATTGTGCATATCATAGAATACATGGGCATCACAAAAATTCATGTGTGGCATTGAATAAACATATACAAAAAACAATTTCTAATGATGACCCTATACAAGGTAAATCAATCAATCATTCCATAGTGACATAATGACACATTCTTAAAAGGTCAAATTTAGAACCAGTATAAAAGTGGTTATGAAATCATAAATCTGAATAAGAAAAGGATCAAAAAGAAAAATTAGAGAAAAAAATACCACAAGCACAAGTAAATCATTAAAAATATGATAATCTACCTCTCCAAACTACAATTCAACTTTCAAAATAGTATGTGTCTAGTCAACAATATCTGCAATAGTTTGATTATTAAGGTCAAGGGTTAGGCAAACATGATCAAGGCATCACAACTCCTATTCTAGTAGTTAATAATGTTTGTCACCAAGGTTTGAGATTTATTGAACACCCTTAGGAAAATCATTCATAGACATAATTTATCAAAGGAAAAAATCTAGATACAACAAAAGTCAACACTAGCATTCCATTGGTTCAAAATCAATATGATAATGATGAGTGGAACAATATAGGTTATTATGATTTCCAAGTTATCTACAATGAATCCAAATATTTAGTGTCATATTCATAGCCATTTTCTCATGATTCATAAACAAACATGATTCATTTGTTTGATACCAGACACCATGATGGGGAGTCTCTTATTAGACTCATTGGTTAGTATCATTTCTTCTTAGTATTTATTTTACATAGCTTCTTTTTGATTACTTGTACATATTTTCTTAACATAAATATACATATTCTCCTCATGATTGATTGTAAATAGCTCAAAAAAAATTCAAAAATATAAAAAATAATACAAAAACATTAAAATAAGTCAAAAACACCAAAAACATTTTGATTATATGCATTATCCCTAGTTCACAGTTTTACTACAATGTTACACTTACATTTTTCATTCTATGCTATTGTTTATCAATTTATCTACATTACCATGCTTCACTTGATCTCTTTTGAGTGTGTATAATGACATCCAAAACTTTGATTGCTTCACTCTACCCATTGATGAGGCTTTCTACTTCTACATCAAGACATACATTGATATAAATACCCACTGGAGGCATCTTCTACATGAAACACCATATAGGTTATGTCACTCCTACACCACACACTTTAGTTATCATGTTGATGTACATTACTTACTAGCTTACATAGATTACTCTATCGACACTCACTAGTATATATCATTTGTGTATATCTTAGTATATACATAGTCTTGTATTAACATGTATTGCATACTTTACATCTTGCATTGATTAGTTAGATGTGATTGTATTTCTAGTTCCTTACATGCTTTCTTTTCTTTCCTAGAATAGCTAGATTCTGTGCATTTATTAGTTCCTTTCTATCTCCTATATGTTCCTTAAGACATTTGTCAATGTCCTTTACTTCTATTCATGTGTGTGCCTTAGGACATTTTCCAATGTCCTTTACCTGTACTCCTTTATATGATTGTGGCCATGTGCCCATGTCCCTTGTTTGATTTTCCCCTTGGATACCCTTGTATTCTTATTGATTCTTGCTTTGTGTGGTTTTTTCTTGTTTAATTCTCATTGTTTGCAATTCCATGATTCACATCATTCATTTATCTTATTTTATTGGATGCCATGATGGACATCATGTTCCATACCTCCAAATAAAAAATAATAGCTAACTAGAATTTCATTTCTAATTCAATATATTACACATGTTCTTACATTTTTATATCCATCTAGACATACCCTTATTGATCTAACAATCTCTCAAAACAAACCCTATTGGATCTTGAGATATCTTGTCAATTATCATTGTTATACCATGTATCTTTGAATCATAACACACTTGTAGGGATCTTTCTTGTGAGGGAAGTCATTATAGGGTTTTCATTCCTACCATTAGAAGAGGGGGAAACAAACAAGGGTTTAGTCATAGAGATTATAGATCCTAATTGTCAAAATAGATGTTTCCAAAACACCTAAAATAACAACCAAACATTAAAATAATCAAAACAAAATAAGTAGACAGTCAAGAATCCAAAATAGTTACTTGATTTCACTCTAGACAATAGTGCCCAACTTGGAAAATAGCATCAATTCCACTAGTGTCTACTTTTAGTGCTCCTATGTAAATAGTAAAAAAAACCATATTTTTCAAAAATAGATAGAAAGTTAAGTTTAGTTATAGTTTTATCAGCTATAGTTTATACCAGATTTAGTAGTTTTAGTACACTTTTACTTAGATAATTAAGATATAAGGGGAATATTATGTGGCATGATGTCTCTCACTTCAAATTTTAGATACGGTAGTTGATATAACTTCTAGATCAAAATCCATGTTTCAGACACTAATCATTGGGGCTAATGTGCATGACATATTTGTTTTCTTTTATTTTCAAGTTTAGTATTACCCAAACATTCTTAGTGGTTGCATGCCTTACTCCATATTTAAGTGGTTGGAATAATTTTAGAATGTCTTTCATACAATCCTCACCTCTAAAGTTCCCAAGTTCCTATTTTTTTGAGTTCTTGAGTGGATTTCATATAAGCCAAATGCACCAGTTTTAGAGTGGCTTTCATACAAACCTAATATCTATCTTTCAGAGTGGCCAAGAGTGGCCTAGTTTCCAACATACATTTAGATATCCATGCCAACATTATTAGATCATACTGAATTAATGGGCTTTAAGAGCCATATCATATGACACACATTTCATACTGGTATCAATTCATAGCTTAACTTCATGGGGAAATGATGGAGGTAAAGGAATATCTAGCATTTGTATTCTTAAGCCACCTATTCAAAGGGATTATAAAAATATTCCAAACATGGATCAACACACATATGATCATATAGCTTCACATAGTGGATGATGATGAAGCTAAAGGGTTAGACTTTGCATTCATGAGCCACTCTTAAGGAATTGAGCACTCAAATCCATTCATGATATTAATCTTGGTTCAGCACACATCCAACATTACTCAGCATAATCTAGCATCACTCAACATCACAATAGGTTTTGTATTGGTTCACATACCTGATGAGGGATATTCATTCCTTTCTCTTCCTCTATCTCTTACACATCTCTATACATTCTTATTTTAGATATAGTGTATCTAGTAATTATTGATATACTCTTTGTTTTGCTTATATATTCATACTTTAAAGCATGTTCTCGTTATACACACCCAACATCACAACTTCATGAGCTTCATCCTTGTAGTTAAGTTTAGGTATGATTTTTATTTTTCCTTTATCCTAGTATTTCTCTTTACTACATCAATAGAATAAAGGGGGGGGGGGGGATTTCATGATATAAAATGCAAAATTTGTTAAATTGATCATGCCTAATGACACCCAACCCATAGGTTCTTCTTGTTTGATTTCATGACCCTCTTAGGCTTACTTTCACTAATTCTTAGTCATCCATAACCTTCTAGACCTGGTCCTAGATCACCTAGACTGCTCTTTCTAAGATAAATATATCCCCCTAGTCTCATTTACTTAGGATATTAGTGCCAAACTTAGACTATAACACTGGTGCCACTCCTATTTAATTTTGGCACTACTATCCAAGTCTATTTTTAGCCCTAGTGGTCAACTTATTTTGATTCCCCATCCTTATCCTTGTTAGCCTAATGTGAGTACATTCAACCCATGACCAATAGATCCCTGTAAAATCCCATTAAAAGATCATTTGGAAAGGGTTGGCAATTATCACTAAGCAAACAAGAATACAAAAAAGACTACTCAAGTAATCTTCCCTATTATCTACATATAGCAAGTCAACACACTTACAACCTCATTCAAGTCCTTACACTAGTCCCTAGCCACCTCAATCACATCTAATTTATCATTATGCATCTTCATATACATAATTTTATAAAGCACATCAAGTGGGAGAAGTACATATGACTTGATCTCTCTTCAAGAGTATTGGTATGTAGGTAGTGTGCCCACGCATAGGGTATGAAGCACATCTAGTGCATCTTATATACACTAGCCCCCCCTCTCACTCAAAATTGGTTGAATCATAATGGAATATAATGTTTGAAGAAATAATCTACTCTACAGGGCTATACAAACTTCAAGATGCTAAAACTACATAGATAGGGTCATATAAACATGATGAACAAAAGCGAAAAACCTCAGATCCTCAAGATAATAGTGGCATAGGTGGAATATAGTGTTGTTTCCATTATTGTCTAGTTCTAGTGCTCCTTTCCAATCATAAAATGAATTTTAGGTCTTAATTTGTGATAGTGTCTTAGTTTTACACAGTGAATTCTAGCCTCTGTCTTAGTTAGATCAATTAATTTCTAGATAAGTTTTGTTTTTTTCTCCTTATTACTATTTTTAGAAAGGTTTGAATTGAAATTAATTTACATAAATCAATAGCTTAATTATTGTCTATTTATTTTTTGATTTTACTACTCAGATCCTTTAACTAAATTAGGAATAATACACTAATATTCAAAGAATTCTTAAATCATATAGCCTAAAACTTTAAAAATAGTATAGAATTTACCAAAAAGATTACAAACAAGATCAAGCTTGTGAGAGAATAAAATAATTTTGGAACATAGAAATAAAATAATGTTTTTTTGTCTTAAGATCTAAAATAAAAAATTAGGGAAGATGATATTAAATTAGAACTCCAAGCTTAGAAACCATAAAAAAGGAGTTGTATAGTCCAAATAAGATGATAAAATATGACGAAGATCTATAGATAACTATGATAAAAGTCTACATTTATTAATGGCTACATTGAGTAGCTCTGATACAATGATGTAGTGATATATGCACTCATGTGACTACAGGATCACTCGTACACACCATTACCATAGTTTCAATTTCTTAGATATTGTGCACATAACAAAGCTTAGATAATAATTATGCATAATAGAGTATCCATATTATTATCCTAAAATAATCAATATACATTCCATATATTCCTCTTTATCTACCATAATAGATAATAATAAGGAGTGCCTACTAAATAGACTATTGATTTGGTTTAATAATAATTATTTGGTTGTTGTGATCAACTAAAATATAGAGAAATATCTAAATAGGTGCACAATAAAATAATATTTTTTTACACATAGAAACAATCCAAAAACTATAACAAAACTAAAAATCTAACTTAACTATGTGAGTGGATGTGAACACATCTAAAGACAAAACTAGTTTGGAAATAATTCAAACCACTAGTCAGTGTGAACATAACCACTCCAAAATTTTACTTAAGGGTGGTGAAATAATATGATGAATAGGATAATTAATAGGAAACTAAGACAAACAATATTATTATATATTGTTATAAATTATAAATAAATAATACTTAGTTGGTTTACTATGCATATATAGGTCTGGGTAGGAACATGTTATAAGTGAAATAGAATATGATCCTATAATAGTCATTAGATACTAGGAATATCCTTTATATGGCCTCCAAAAAGTGTTAAATATGGATAGTTGTGTTTATGCTAGTGTTTAACTTTGTCTTAGGTGTCTTCTATGAAATAATCACTAGATCTAGATGTGACCAACTGGAGCCTTCTAGGTTTTCAATCACATTTATTTTGATGTTTTTAGATCCTACACTATGGAAAAAAGGGTTAGTGGGATCTCAATATTGAGCTAAACCTAAATAACCCTCTATCAATGGGTGTCCATTATATAGTAAATAATTTGAAGAGGACCTTAGACTGATGTAGTTCTCCCCTATATGTTGGCTTGTGTGTGCATAAGATATTAATATGTGATAAGCATATACATGCAATGACCTATCTTGTAACTTGGAAAATATGACTCATGGGATACTCTTTCAATGCTTCAAATGTGTAGAAAGGTTGCTCCTATGATTGATATGGAAATATGAAAAAAATAGGGTATATTTTAACACTTGAATATTTTATCGAGTGATTATTGGTATATTGATTTGTGAGTTGTATGTTATTTCCAAGCGAGATATGAATTAAGGTTGATCTTATATATATACCAATCCCTTTTGAAAATATCTCATATTAAAGCACTTAGTATGACCTTTAGGATATGCTTATTTTACAAATTCGATGAATTATATGCATTGGATACTTTGTAGTAAAAGTGAATAGTTGTATTAATACATGTGTTCACTTAGGACGTAAGTGTTAGGAAGATAGAAAATAGGTATTGGTCCAAAACTAGTAGTGAAGGATAATAATTAGGTTTAGAGATATTTCTCATAATATATAATCCTAGTCATCATAATATATATTTTCTTATTGAGAGATACCAATTAGGCACAAAGAGATAGTGAACTTGATCCTTTCATTATAGGAAGGTCCATATCTTAAAGGTATAACCATGATATGTATTTAAATAGTGTACAAGATTGGGGTCCTATAGAAATAATATTTTAGTATCTATATAATTCCTCTTCACCTTCACTATGATATGACTTATTATTTATAAGTTTGGAGTGGATTGGTTCATACCTATATCTCTTACTAAATTATAGTATCAATGATGAACCCATTTCATGTGTAAAAATATTAAAATCCTTTGGTTTATGGCTTTGCCCCATATTTTTTGGGCCTTATGGAAATAAAGGAATTTTAGAATTTTTAAGGGAACCAAAAGCAAAGTTGAACCTATGGATTTAAAATTTATAAATATTTTGAGAGATAATTTCATTTCATTTAATCTTGATAATGATAAAAAACTCCATGAAAATAAATTAAATTTTGCTAGAAATTGTCATCATCATATTGGTTATAAGCCTTCTACAGATAAAAAATAACATGCCATAAGCTTAACCAAATGGATTTATCCCACCCCTAGGTGGGTTAAAATAAATTTCAACATAGCTTTAGAAGGAAATATTGGAATGGAAGGTGGTGGTGGGGTCATAAGGGATAACAATGGAAGAGTTATTACATATTTTTCTAGATATTTTTATGTTCAAACTAATCATACAATTGAAATTATTGTAGCCTTATGGGGTGTCAAATTATCTAAATAAGTTGGATCAACTAATATTTGTATTAAAGGTTACTCCCTAAATATAATTAATTATCTCCCCAAAAAAAATCCCAAGCTAGACTATTAGCAACATTCTCCAAGAAAATATTGAGATTATAAACACCTTTCAATAAATTGTGATCAAACATACTTTTAGGGAATGTAATAAAGCTATTGATTTAGATCCATTAACATTTATCTTAAAGTTTACTCCCTAAAAAAAACCAATAATATCCCAAAAATAAATCCCAATATGGACTATTAGCAACATTCTCTAGGAAAATATTGATATTATAGATTCCTTTCAATAAATTGTGATAAAAAATACTTTTAGGGAATATAATATAGAGACTAATTGGTTCGATGATGAATGGGCAGATAATCAATATTTCATTAATTGGTATAGTGATACTGATTTTCCAAGGGAAGTGACTCAAATTATTAATGAAGAAAGGTGAAATGATTGATTTAATAGTTATGAGAATAATAGTTCATACCAAGATTGATTTGTTGGCCTTGGTCTCTTTTATTATTATTTTTTTCAATAATAGTAACAATTGTCATGATTTAGAAACTGCATATTATATTTATATGATTATGAAAGGAAATCATTACATGATTATGATTATTCCCATCAATAATAATAAATATTTGATTTTACTTATGGGAAATGATAAATTAATTATTAGGGTCCTAGATTTACACCCTAGCTAAAAAGGGGATTGCTCAAGTCCTCTACTCAAATATAATCCAACATGGGACTCACCCTAGACTATGGGCCACCATTTATAGGGTTAGACCTCTAGATAGTGTTGGCTTCCTTCTAGATATATCACCTAAAATGAACTCTAACTGGGAAAAGGGAGAGAAAAATGGGTAACAAAACATAAAAACATGTAAAGGAGGTGATGCACCAATAATGTGATTGTTCATCCACTCTACATAAACTTATTAAAAAACACTAATGATATTGGATTTGTAACTCCAAATGGTTGTTTATGCATTATTATTTGATGCAAAGGTTCATCAAATGATCAAAACCTAAGGGAAGTGATGGAGAGGCCTGATTCAAGGCACTAACTAGTTAATGTATCTACTTTTTGTCTTTAATCAAATGACATTTGACACTAAACATGACCTATAAAATAATATAATCTAGTAGCTACGTGAGATTAGGATTTGACAAGGGAGAGATTTCTACCACATATGTAAATCAATCTCACATTGACACACTATACTAGAATAAGAAAATATGGAAAGAGTCCTTTATTCATCTCAAGAGGTTACAAAGACCAAATCTGGGTAGAGTCTAGTCATGTCCAAGAGAGGGATTACCAGCCTATTTTCAAGGCTTAAAGGCCTATATTTATAAAAAAGAGAAGAGACAGGGAACTATGCATTAGAAAAGGCCCAACTACTTCTGATGGTTTGTACCAATTGAGGATGCTAACTCATGACCTTATGAATAAGGAATAAATTATAAGACTTTTAAAAAAGAATTGAATACTTTGTGGTCTTTATTTGGCCACTAGGTCATTATCTCAAGATTCCATGCTATTTTCACATGATTTATTGATGAGGACCAACCCTTAATATCTTGGAATTGAAAGAGACTCTTGGTCTTTTTTAAATGGTTGGATGTACCTTTTTTTCTATGTTGTAATTGAGCACAAATCTCTTTATAGATTGAAAACCAATCATATTACTGGTTTTCCTATAGCTCAATGCCTAATCTCATTTTGAATACCAAATGTCAAACTTTGACTAAAGTAGGTCTAAAAGACCTATCTTATCTTCAAAGATCTCTAATAATGATGCTTGGTCTTCAAATATTCACCCCAACTTGACTCATATCATGCTCGAGCTCTAGTTCCTTTATATTAGCTTACTCAGGTCAAAAATCTATCTCCTTAACCTCTTTTGAAAGTCCCCTAGGCTTCATCATGATTACTAGTTATTGAATGCTGACTCGAGTAGTTAACTCTTTGACCCTATTCAACTTGTTGATCTACTTATGTATTTATTCCCATGATCCATTGATTTTTTTCCAATTAAATGTACTTATGCCACTTATCCTTGACTCATTATCTCTTTGGATTCACTAACCAATTTGACTCATTTGTGCCATCCAATCAATATGTACAAGTTAACATGGACCATAGATCTCCTTGGTACCACTTTCCTTTTATTTATTGTGTTCTATTAGATCATTGGTATGATTGAATGTGATACCTTGATTTATCCCTTGATGTACCATTGGATCTTGGCTTGATTAGCATACACCATTGGATTATGTCTAACTTGTACATATTTAAAGGCTTTAACTTGGGGAAATTTTGACTTGGTTGACTCCAACATAAATCATTAGATCTTATGTGTCATTATGAAGGCTCTTGTAGACCATTAGATCTCAAACAACTTTAATCCTTTTAAGGACCTTTCAAACCCAAATGGTTACTTATCATGTCTTAAAATCAACGCTCACATTAACATCATTTTGTGTCCACATGGATGTATTTGAAATTCTACAAACCATAAAATTTAATCTCATATGGATTTTTTTAGTTTCTTTATTTTAGCTCTCATGTAACTATCATTTATTATTTAATCAACTCTGATAATTTATATCTTAAAACACAAGAATCATGGAGGGGCCAACTTTGCTAGAGATGTTCTTGAGTTCTAAAGGAACAAACCCAATTGATATTCTCATCTCAAAATAATTTTTATTTTATATATGAAATTTTCAACTTTACTAGTCCATATATGGTTCACATGACATCCTAGCAATGTTCTAGGTTATTTGGCTAAGTATGGAAAACCTAGCAAAAATGTCTAGAATCCCAACTTTGCATGTTTGTATCTTCTTTTTTCCTTCAGTGGAGGACTTAGAACTTTTCATATAACAACTTAGGAATAAAATGAGTGAACTCATGTGATCATATTCTCATGTAACTATCACACATGTGAGATATAACATCAATAAACTACCTACTTGGACTTTATACCACTAGACTCAAATGTCAAGATAGATTCAATGAAGAACTAGATGAACTCCATGTACTTCCATATCTATTACAAGAAATCATAACTCATCATGGTGGATAGACAAATTTTGTACCTATCCTTATAATATTACAAATTAAACTTGAAATAGACTTAAAATGTTTCAAAAGGGTTTCAAGTAAAATGATCTTCCTCTTTCATCATTGGGTCCTTCTCTTAATCGGAAACATTGCTCAATATTTGAAAGCTTTGTATGTAGGCCAAAAAGGGCCAACATATTTAGTGACTTGGCTAGGAATCATGCCTAATATTCTTGAATTTAGACCATGTACATGGCCTTTGACTTATAATAGATAACACATCTATTCCACGATTGCAGAAAATCTCTTGATTGGAAAAGATAATGGACTCCACCAAAATGAGGAAAAAAACAAAATAAAGTAGGGAAACTATTATAAAAAAATTAAATGTTAAAATAAATAACTTATCTAGGACAAAATATAAATAAAATAATCTAATTAACCATGACAAAACATTATCCACTAGGATCAAAAGGAAAATTTATGAATTTGCTCATTATAAAAGATGGTACAAGTTACAAAGTAGGGGGTTTATTAAACATGAACTTTGAAGAGGCACTCATTTTTCTAATTATTTCTCTTAAAATCTCCTAAAATGATCCATTGATATTAAACTAATCACCAAAAAAACAAATTCATCTTGCACTTTTGGATTTTCTTTATGTTGCTTGTCAACTACAACCTTGTCAAGTGACATCTCATCTATGCATGATTTTTAGATGACCTTATCAACTGATGCAAGTTCATCCAAATATTCAAGGAGATATGAATAGTCAAACCAAGCTACATCATGATCTTGAATAGGTGATTCTTGATCAAACTTCCCAATATCATGCTCTCTAATGGGCAACATATCTTCACAAAGATCTTCAATCTCTTATAGAGATTCAAAATATAGATACCAATCATATTTTTACTCTGCACTGATCAACTTGAAGAATATAATTTTGAAAAATATCTTAATTTTCCTCTAGTGGGGAGATATCAACATCATTGGTTACATCAACCTGTACCAATTTTGCATGGATTTCTTCCAAATCAAGACCATTCTTCTTCTGTATACCTGAAATAACTTCTTCATTATCATCTACAATCTTAGTTTCAACTTGGATTTCAAGTGGATTATCAATTCATAACTCTTCATCATACATACTTGAATCATATTCTTCACATTCTTCAAGAATTTTATTTGTAGTTGTAACCTCTTTCTTTATTTCTCATATAATAGCTTCTCTTGAAGAAGTGAGATGGTGAGAGGGTGATGAAATTAATTTGGTTGAGATTAAGTATGAAACATGGGAGGTTGATTAGGATCAAATTTTAGGATCTTCATGGCAATGGAATCATATATGGGATCTTTATGAGGAGGGAAAGAGAAAATTTTGAGAACTTCTATATTTTACTCCTTCCACTTGGCCATTACTTCATCAAGGTTTGAAATCTTTTTGTCCTCATGGAAAAATTGAGCTTAAGGGGTAAGTGGTGAAGAAAGAGTACAATAAGAAGATTTATTCTCTTGAATAGGCATATCAATAACTTCTTGAATAGATTCTTGACTCCAACTAGGAATCTCCATTGGTTCACACTCAACATGGTTAAGAACTTTATGAAAATAAGGAACACAAGAAGATTGGTAAGGAAAACAAAGGGGTCTTTAAAACAACTAGTTCAACTCATTTGTTTGCTTCTCATAAGCATCTACTTTCTCTAATACCAAATTCCAAAACTCATTCCTCTCTTCTAGATCATTAGACACATTTTGAAACCATTCATTGACTTATTCATACTGGGAATCTCTACATACTTTTCTTCCATATGCTATAAGTTTGAGCTCTATCTCATCCATATTTTATTATAAAAAACACTTCTCAAATGCAAAATCATATCCACATGGGAAAGATGAAATCTGGTCTTGAGACTGATATAGTTCATAAGGAAGGTAAGAGTCATGCTCTTGATAATAATGATCATGGAAAACTTGATAAGGCTCATCATAGATTTGATAAAATTCCTCATAAGGATGACTAGGGTCATAACAAGGCTCATAAGGATCATGGCAAGGCTGGTATGATCCATCATAGGTCTAATAAGGAGGTATTGCATAGGGATTTCCTTCATACATAGCCATGAAAATAACATTAGGATAGTTTAATGAAAATGAACTTACTTAAAAACTACCTAGACTATTACAAGCAATTTCTTGAGTTTGGAATCACCAAATTCTTAATGAATAGCACCATTGCAACTATAATTCCACTAAAAAATGCTCCAATGTGTCCCATCAATCATGCCAAAAACTATTGGGGTTCTACATCTGCACCCTAGCTAATAATGGGATTGTTCAGGTCCTTTACTCAAATCTAGTCCAACATGGGAGTAACCCTAGGCTATGGGCCCCTATCATAGGTTCAGACCTCCAGGAAGGATAGCTTCCTTCTAGATCTATCCCCTAAACTAAGCTCTAACTAAGAAAAGGGAGAGAGAAATGGGTAACAAAACATAAAAACATGTAAAAGAGGCGATGCACTAGTAATGTGACTGTTCATCCACTCTATCTAAACTTCTTAAAAAAATACTAATGAGATCAGATCTGTAATTCCAAATGGTTTTTTATGCATTAGTATTTCATGTAAAATTACATCAATGATCAAAACCTAAGGAAAGTGATGGAGAGGCCTAATTCAAGGCACTAACCAGTCAATGTATCCACTTTCTAGCTTTATTTAAATGACATTTGACATTAAAAATCACCTTCAAAATAATTTAATCTAGTAGCTAGGTGAGATTAATATTTGAAAAGGGAGAGATTTATGCAACATATGCAAATCAATTTGACATTAACACACAATACAATAATAATAAAATATGAAAAGGGTCCTTTATTCATCTTAGGAGGTTACAAAGATTGAATCTATGTAGAGTCTAGTCATGCCCAAGAAAGGGATTACCAAATTGTTTTCAACACTTAAAGGCTTGCATTTATATAAAAATGGAGAGAGGGGGAATTGTGTATTAGAAAAATCCTAACCACTTTCGATGGATTATCCCTAATTCAATGATGTTAACTCATGACCTTATCAATAAAGAAGAAATTTTAAAGCTTCTACAAAAGAATTGAACACTCTATGATATTTATCTAGCCACCAAGTCATCATCTTGGGATTCCATGCCATTTTAACTTGATCTGTTGATGAGGACCAACCCTTCATGTCTTAGAACTAAAGAGATTCTTCATCTATTTTAAATGTCTAGATGTACCCTTTTATTGAGATTATAACTAAGCACAAATCTCTTTATAGATTTAAAATGAATCATATTATTGGTGTTCATATAGCTCAATGCCTGGTCTCATTTTAAAAACAAAATGTCAGCCTTTGACTAAAAAATGTCTAAAAGAATAATGTTGTCTTCAAGGATCTCTACTAAAGATGTTATATCCTCAAATATTCACCTTGACTTGACCTAAATCATGCTTGATCTCTTTTTCCTTTGTATTATCTTACCTAGGTCAAAAAAACTATCTCCTTAACCTCTATCAAAAGTCCCCTAGGCTCGATCTTGCTTATTTATTATCGAATTTTGACTTAGGCTATTGATTATTTGACCCTACTCACTTTATTGATCTACCTATGCATGGATACACATGAGCCATTGATTTTATACTAGTTGAATATACTTGTGCCACTTATCCTTGACTCATTATCTCTTTACATTCACTAACTAGTTTGACTCATGCATGTCATCTAATCAAGATGTACGAGTTCACATGCACCATAGATCTCTTTGGTTCCACTTTCTTGGTAGTTTTTGTGCTCTATGAAATCATCAATATGATTGAATGTGAGCACTTTATTTATCTTAGACCCATCCTTTTGTCAGTGAACACATACCATTGTATCTTGGCCTGATTATCATGCACCATTAGATTATGTCACACTTGTAGATATTTAAAAGATTTAACCTCAAGACATTTTGACTTGGTTAAATCCAATGTAGACTATTAGATATTATGTGTTAGTATGAGGACTCCCATACACCATTACATCTTGACCAATTTCAAGCCTTTTAATGGCCTTTTGAACCCAAACAGTTACTTGTTGTGTCTTAAAATTGGCATTCAAACTAACAACATTTGATGTCTATGTGGACATATTGGAAATTTAATAGACCATAAAATTTAAGCTCATATGGATTTTTTTAGTGTCTTCATTTTTAATCTCATGTGACTTTCATTCATTATTTGATCAACTTTGAAAATTTACATCTTGAAACAAGGAATCATAGAGGGGCCAAATTTGTTGGAGATGTTTTTGAGGTCAAAAGGAACAAACCCAATTGATCTAATAGTCTCAAAATCCTTCTAAGTGAAGATATAAAATGTTCAAATTGACTAGTCCATATCTAGTTCACATGATGTCTTGATAATATTCTATCTTATTTGGTTAAGTATGGAAAACCTAGTGAAAATGCTTGAGAGACCAACTTTGCATGTGTGTATCTTATTTTTCACTTTGATAGAGGACCTAGAACTTGGATTATAGAAACTTGGGAATAGAATGAGAAAACCCATCTGATCATTTTCTCATGTAACTACTACATGTGCAAGATATAGCATAGGGAAATTACCTATTTGGACTTTATGCCACTACACTCAAATGTCAATATGACTCAATAAAGAACCAAATGAACTCCATGTCATTATATATCTATTCTAAGTGGTTTTAACACCTCATGGGGGATTTTTAACTTCTAGACCTATCCTTAGAAGATGAAAATTACACTTTAAATGGATTTAAAGTGTTTCAAAAGGTTTTCAAGAAAAACGATCTTCCTCTTTCATCATGGGGTCATTCTCTTAATCAAAAACATTGCTCAATCTTTAAAAGCTCTATATGTAGGACAAAAAATGGAAAATAGTAATATGGCATGATAATTTTTGGACTTGTTCTAATTTGGATGGTGAGATGGGTCACACAAGTAAATTTAAAGTGGGGATTATTACCACTGCCCATGAAATTTATTAGCATAAAGTGGTTGTTGTTAGTTAAAGTTCTAAATGTGGAAAGGTGGATTGTAGTTATTTTATAGATAGATAGCAATAAAATGGGTGGAAATATATATTATATGGAGCCATCCATAATGGATCCTATCAATAATAACATGAATATATGGCCAATAATTGAAGATAAATGTCTTTCTAGCTATATTGGAAAGGATTCATGGAAGGGATAGTCATGTGTCCATTGATTTTTCCAAAGGATGGAATGTAATATTTATTACTATGAAGGAGGTTACTATACTTGTCTCGGAGGAACTCATCTCTCAAGTAATTGGTACGAGCTCTCATGGGAGGAAATACTACATAAATAAACATTAAAA
This sequence comes from Torreya grandis, assembly GCA_037957365.1. Lineage (NCBI taxonomy): Eukaryota > Viridiplantae > Streptophyta > Pinopsida > Cupressales > Taxaceae > Torreya > Torreya grandis. The sequence goes on from JARHVA010002399.1 coordinate 64,060, forward strand.
GAGTAAGAAAATGAAATAATTCCTTCAACCAGGGGAGGAATTGGTTGTTTACCAAGAAGGGTTTAATAAAGAGTCCTTGACTAAACCTTAACATTAATTTTTAAGGTAAATAATGAAATATATTAATATGAATGTAGGCTTGGAGTAGTTTTTCCTTATCACTTTTCTCTCTTAAATCATTTTAGGCAAAACATTCCTATCATATTGTATTTTTATTTCTTTATGACTCTATAAAATTCTATTAATGAGATGCATCTTGGAAAAGATCTCGTGTCCCATAATTAAGTATTTATTTTCTTCATTTATAACCATACAAAATCCCATGTGGTGGGACCATTAAACCAACTAATGAACTAAAGGATGATACATATAAAGAAGCTCTAATTGAAGATTCTAATGGGGATTAGAAAAGGAAATAAAAGGAGGATGAAATTCAAGAGGATAGTATTTAATAGAGACTTAGAAACATGGACATTGACATTGATCTTCACAAGAATTTTCTTTCCTATATCATTTAATAAAATAACATGAAAAATTATGTTAAAGGTAATCCCAATATTCTTGATCAAAGATTTTTTGATGAGGGTAAAAGTGTTGTTCTGAAGATTCAAAATTTAGAAGACAAAATTAATACCTTAGAAGTTGAAAAGAGTCAAATGCAAAGTAGCATTCAGTAACTAGTACATAAGATAAATGTTACCATCAAAAACTATTGTTGACCATTTTTTCCCAATAGGCCAAAATTATTCCCCTTCTTCCCTTGCTATTCAAAGCTAGTCAATTTCATGTTACACGAGTTCATCAAGCTTCTGGTCATCACTCAAGTTCAATGCCATAGTTCATTGCTTGGTTCAACTTAGTTGGTTCAACACTTTGGCTTTGGTTCAATCGGCTAGTTCAACGCTTAGTTCATCAACAAAGTTCAACAAAAAGTTTAGTGCAAGGTTCATCGGCAAGTTCAAGCAGCTTCAGGTTCAACATTTGGTTCAACCACTTGGCTCGGCGCACAACATTGAACCATTAAACTAGTTCAACGAGTGGTTCAAGTGAATGGTTCAATGGGTTGGTTTAATAAGTCATCCCAAAGCTAAAGGGTAGGTGCCCTTATGGAGGGAAGTTTCTAGGTCAAAGAGCCCTTGCAGAGGGAAAGGAGCTTCTCAAAGGCAGTCAAAGGGTAAGTTCAAAATTTTGTTTGAGGCTGAATTCTTTCAAACTTTTTGTCTAAAGGAATTCCTTCAGACAAAAATCCTAAAGGAATTCAAGGGAATCTCATTTCAAAGGGGCCAAAGGAATTTGGGGGAAGTCAAAGTGGTAACTCTTGTAGACTTTTTATCCATGAGAAAAGGCCCAATGCAAAAAACCCATAGGAAAAGGCCCAATGAATTTTTCCAAGGATGATGACATCCTGAAAACTATCAAAATTAAGCATGTAAATTAGCCATTGGGTTTTCAAGTGATGACAGGAGCATAAATGTTAAATTTTACATCAAGAAAGCTAGAGTGTGGATGGCACCAAGTGGCAATTGTGGAAGAATTTGACATGTTTTTTAGGAGCAGCAGAATGTGCCACATGTCCCTTATAGGGCTCAGTGGAAGCTGACAAGTGTTAACATCCATAGGTTTCTCCTTGTGCTTCATTATTCAAATAGAAGACTGGTGGGCCTGAATGGGTTACTAAGAGCTATGCAGAGCATGCCATGTGTCAGCATCTATGAAGAACCAAAAGAGTCCCAAAAGTTTTCTCAGGTAGCTAAAGGTTCTTTAGAAGTGGCCACGTGTCGCCTTCTATAGAAATCTCAAAATTACTTCCAAAGCCTCTAAGTTAAGTGGAAAGAATAGGTAGAAGTGGCCACATGTTAATTTCCACCTAACTCTCAAAAGACCCTCTAAGGTAAGTGGATGCCGCCATGTCCCATTATCAGCTCAACAAAAGTTGTCATGTGTCAACGTCCACATTTCAAGTGTCTTCTAAGTGCCCAAGTAGCAAACTATGACACGTGTCAAAAGCAAATACACTCTACGCTAAGAGTCAAAGGAGTATCAAAAGATATCCTGAGGGTAGAAGGAGCTAGAGGAGGCAAAATGGCCAAGCATAGAAGTAGAGAAAGTGATCCAAGTGGCACAAGAAAGTGTTGATTCAAGGAGTTATTTTGGTGGTTGACACAGTACCTACCATGTGATCATCAAGAGGTACAATAGTGAATGGTGTGACCCATTTTTATTCATTTTGCATTGATGAGTAGACAAATAGCATGGCCCATAATTTGGAATCATGACAGGGGTTGACACAACATTATCTTTAGGTGGCTTCCTCATTGCAATGCTCAGAAGGCACATGGGTCACTTGTAAAAGGGTGCCAAAATGGCCTCTTTCTTCCTCTATAAATTGTAAAATTTCTCATTTGAAAGGCATCCACTCTCAGCCTTAAGGCAAAACTCTACCCAAAAATCTCTTGGGCTTGTAAGGTAAAGCAGCCAAATTTTTACCTTAAATTAGGACTTAGCATTTTTACCTCCATCTAGACTTTCACTTTAAAGTATATGTCTATTTTCTCCTTTTTGTTAAGTCATTGTCTTTCATGCTTTCACAATTTTATCACAACATGTCCACTACATTATGAAGTCTTCTTTTTACACGTCTACTAGAAGTGTCTATAGAAAGAATATAGGTGCCTATGAATAGGCTGTCAAAGTGTGTCTCAGAACACCTTTGATAGTTCCTTCCTCCTTGTATCTCCATGAACCCCTGACTCACTAACATAGAAGAGTTTTCCCACATCAGATGAAGTGTATGGGTGCTTCTTCTCAGTGAAAAGTGTATGTTTGGGCCTGAGTGGATCACACTTTTCTAGTGTATCACCTTTTCCCTTTTTTAGGCTTAGGTTTTGTTTTTAGCATCTCTCTCTACCTTTTCATCCCCCCCCTTTTTTCATTTTATTTGTTAGCAATAAGAGAAAATAGGGCCTAAAATATACATCAGAGGGAGCTATCCCTCATTTAGAAACTCTCTCCTCCATCTTCACTAGTCCCATAGGTGAAAGGGGAGTTTCCATGTTGTGTGTGGAAAGGTAGGAGCTTGGTCTCCTGCCTCAGGTACAAATCCATAGTGTCAACAGTTTTGGCATGCCTGGTGGGACCAACTAGGACAATTTGTGTCCATAGAGTTGAAGAATATTTGGTGTGTTCTTCAACCAACTAGCCTTTGGATGCTTTTGTATCAACACCAATGGCAACTCCAAGTTGAATCAGCTGGTTAAGCAGCCTGGTGCCATTAGAAATCACTTTTTTTATGTATAATTCTTTTACACAAAATCATGGACCTTGTATTCCTTCATATGACTTCGATCAGACTCAAATTTTTTAGAGAATCACCTCAAGCAGCTCTCTTAATTGCCCTTCAATAATAAGGGAGGTGGCACTGGAGTTTTAGAAGTACATAATGGAGATTGACAGACTAGAGGAGTAGTACAGATATTAGCAGGAGCTAATGTATAAATAGGAGTGTTTGTTTAGGTAAGCTCAGGCCTTGCAATCCATGGAGGAGGAGGTACCAAAGTGGAGAAATCCATTTATTCAAGGTAGTCAGCCTTATAATCCATTTATTCAAGGTAGTCAGCCTTATGTGCCCCCTCTTATTTTGAAGAAAGCCCCCTCTTGTACACCAAATCCTTTCTATCAGATAACACTTGTTCACTCCAGCTCATCTAATGCTTTTGCTCTCAATCTTGTGTGCTTGGCTTTCCAACATCAAGGGGCATTAGAGAAGCCCCACATGGAGATCAATCTTTTCAATTCCTTATATTATGAATCTTCCATTGGGGGGAATACCATGAGCCAACACATCCCTCTTCTAAAGACTCTTCTAATGCATCAACAGTCTCTTCCTAGCATTCCTCAACCTCCCCAAGTCTTTCAACATGATGTGTAAATTTTGAGTTGGAGGAAGGAATGCCAGGAACTAGCCCAGAGCCTTGAAGAGGATGATGCTAGTGACCTCCAAGAAAGACTCTTTTGAGATAATATAGCCAAGCAAATTGAAGATTTAGAGGCTAGGATGGGACTACTTCATGAAAGAGAGATAGAACTTCTAGACCTTGTGGAGAAGCCCCAGGACCTTGGAGAAAACAAAGTTGCTCCCTGTTCATAGGAGCAAAATTCCAATTTTGAGATCCTAAACTGGGGGAAAATAGTAGAATCATGGGGTAGGAAGGAGGAGAAGCAAGATTTTTTTCAAAACCTTGAAGAAGCTGAGGCTACTCCTACTCAAGATGATGTTGGTGACCTTTAAGAAAGGCTCTTCCAGGAGGATATGGCCAAAAGAATTATAGAGTTGGAATCTAGAGAGAGATTCCTCAGTCAATGTGTGATGGATGGTTCAGACCCAATGGCATATTTTATGTCTAAACACACCCCATCTACACATCCTAAGAGAGCTATCAGGCTACACCTGATATTGATGAAGTGCTAGCCAAGTGGAAGGAGGAGAATCATTTGATTCTATCTCAATGATTGCCTCCTCTTCCACATGGTTTTTCCACTTCATCCCTTCTCAAGGAGGAACCTATTATGTAGGAGGTGAGTGAGGAGTAGAAGATCTAACCTGTAGTTTTCCAAGAGGCTATCATGAGTGATAATGAAGAAGAAATCATCATTGATTCTACTTGTGATGGCCTCATTAGCAATGGAGAAGATGTAGGTCACACATACATGAGGATGTTCTAGCAATACGAAGAGTGAGATAAGCATGGTGAGCTCTCTTCCCCTCTGTTTGATGAACTTCCTTGTTGTTTTGATGAGGAGGACTATTACATTGAGGAGCTTGAGTTGGAGGAGGATCAGGAGAATATCTTTGAAAATCTAAAATCTTGATCTTTGACGAGGAGAAGGAGAGGTTGTTCTTCCTTGATGGGAGCCTTGAAGAAGAGAGCTTTAAATAGAGGGGTGATGTTCTATGGGATGAGAAATCATTTTGTGATTCCATTTCAGGCATTAGAATAGTCACCCTTCTTCAAGAAGGCCTTGAGGGAGTAGAGGATGAGTTTGACAAATTATTCAACAAAGTAGAAGGGAACAAGTCAAACCATGATGCATTGCAAGGGGATCATACACAACAAAGGGCTTATGGTGATGAGCCAATAGCCACATATTTCTTGGTGATATGCACTAGCATGAAGGACTAGAATTTGACAAGCTTCCAAGAACAAACAAAGTATGTATATGTTGGAAGCATGTTTGAATCTGATCCACTCAAATACAAGCCAAGAAAGGTGACAAGCAAGAGGAGCAAGTCACCAAATCTCCTTTTCATTCAGCCACTTGTCTGGCACCATAAGTCTTCTTGCCAGGGAGGGGAATTAAGAAATTTTATCTTCAATCTAGGAGGGAGGCAAGAATACTTGATTAGCTGTATATAGTAGTTTGCTTTCTATTTTCTTTCCTATTTTCCCTAAGTGTAGTTTGCACAAGTAGTGTTTTTAACCTTGTGTGTTTCCCTTTATGTCTAGGGTAAAATGCTTCATGTTTGATTCTCAAATCTTTGGGGCTATTGCTAAGCTTTCTTCAAAGCTACATTTTGACTCTATGCCTAATGGACTATAAGGCAACTGGTCTCTAAGCATAGCAGGCATGCTTCCCCTAGGAGTTGCCAATTTGTTGACCATTTTTGCCCAATAGGCCAAAAGTAGTCCCCTTCTTCCCTTGCTATTTGAAGCCAATCAATTTTGGGTTGCATGAGTTCATCGAGCTTTAGTTCATCACTCAAGTTTAATGCCATGGTTCATCACTTAGTTTATCTCAGTTGGTTTAACACATTGGCTTTGGTTCAATTGGCTAGTTCAGCGCTTAGTTCATCGGTAATGTTCAACAAAAAGTTTAGTGTAAGGTTCATCGGCAAGTTCAAGCAACTTTAGGTTTAATATTTGGTTCAACCACTTAGCTTAGTGCATAACATTGAACCATTGAACTGGTTCAATGAGTGGTTCAAGTGAATGGTTCAATGGGTTGGTTCAACAAGGCATCCTAAAGCTGAAGGGTAGGTGCCCTTACAGAGGGTAGTTTCTAAGTCAAAGATCCCTTGCAGAGTTCAAAGAGCTTTTCAAAGGCAGTCGAAGGGTAAGTTTAAAATTTTGTTTGAGGTTGAATTCTTTCAAACTTTTTGTCTGAAGGAATTCCTTTAGATAAAAAGTCCAAAGGAATTCAAGGGAAGCTCAGTTCAAATGGGCTGAAGGAATTTGGGGGAACTCAAAGAAACAATTCTTGTGGACTTTTTATCCATGGGAAAGGGATCAATGTAAAAAACCTACAAGAAAAGGCCTAATGAATTTTGCCAAGGATAGTGACATCCTAAAAACTATCAAAATTAAGCACATGAATTAGCCGTTGGGTTTTCAAGCGATGACAAGTGCACAAATGTCAAATTTTACATCCAGAAAGCCAGAGTGTGGAAGGCACCAAGTGGCAACCATGAAAGAATTTGACATGATTTTTAGGAGCAACATAATGTGCCACGTGTCCCCTACAGGGCTCAGTAAAAGCTAACAAGTGTCAACATTCGTGGGTTTCTCCTTGTGCTCTGTTATTCAAAGAGAAGACTGGTGGGCCTGAATGGGGTGCTAAGATTTATGCAGAGCATGCCAAGTGTTAGTGTCTGTGAAGAACCAAATAAGTCCCAAAAGTTTTCTTACGCAACTAAAGGTTTTGTGGAAGTAGCCACATGTCACCTTCTACAAAAATCTCAAAAATACTTCCAAAGCCTCTAAGTTAAGTAGAAAGACTAGGTGGAAGTGGCCACATGTCAACTTCCACCTAACTCTCGAAGGACCCTCTGAGGCAAGCGGATGCTGCCACATCCCATTATCAGTTCAGTGGAAGACACCACATGTCAACATCTACATTTCAAGTATCTTCTAAGTGCCCAAGTAGTGGACTACAACATGTGTCAAAAGTAGATGCACTCTCAGCTAAGAGTCAAAGGAGTAGCAAAAGATACCCTGATGGTGGTAGAAGGAGCCAGAGGAGCAAAATGGCCAACATAGAAGTAGACAAAGTGATCCAAGTGGCATAGGAACATGTCGATTCAAGGAGTTATTCTGGTGGTTGACATAGTACCTGCCATGTGATCATCAAGAGGTGCAATGATGAATGGCGTGACCCATTTTTCTTCATTTTGCATTGATGAGCAGACAAATGATGTGGCCCATAATTTTGAATCATGACAGTGCCCAACACAACATGGGTCACTCATAAAAGGGTGCTTCCTCATCCCAATGCTCAAAAGGCACATGGGTCACTCATAAAAGGGTGCCAAAATGGCCTCTTTATTCCTCTATAAATTGTAAATTTTCTCATTTGAAAGGCATCCACTCTCAGCATTAAGGCAAAACTCTACCCAAAACTCTCTCAAGCTTGTAAGGTAGAGCTACCAGATTTTTACCTTGAATCAGGACTTAGCATTTTTACCTCCATCTAAACATGCAATTTAAGGTATATGTGTATTTTCTCCTTTGTTTTAAGTCATTGTCTTTCATGCTTTCACAGATCAATCACAACATGTCTAGTGCATTGTGAAGTCTTCTTTCTATAGGTCTACCAGAAGTGTCTATAGAAAGAATATAGGTGCCTATGAATAGGCTGTCAAAGTGTGTCTCAGAACACCTTTGATAGTTCCTTCCTCCTTGTATCTCCATGGACCCCTAACTCACTAACAAAGAAGAGTTTTCCCACATCAGATGAAGTGTATGGGTGCTTCTTCTTAGTGAAAAGTTTATGTTCAGGCCTGAGTGGATCACACTTCTCCAGTGTATCACCTTTTCCCTTTTTCAGGCTTAGGTTTTTTTTTCAGCATCTCTCTCTCCCTTTTCATCCCCCCCTTTTTTCATTTTATTTGTTAGCAGTAAGAGAAAATAGGGCCTAAAAGATACATCAGAGGGAGATAGCCCTCATCTAGATACTCTCCTCTCTAGCTTCACCGGTCCCACAAGTGAGAGGGGAGTTTCCATGTTGCATGTGGAAAGGCAGGAGCTTGGCCTGCTGCACTGGGTGCAAATCCACATCATCAACAACTATGTTACCAATGTCAATATTTTAAGATAAGTCATCAAAAGTGATAAAGACTAGTAAAGTGATGTTAGAACAAGTGAGAGGATTAAGGAATTGGATGAAGGAAAGAATATGGATCTAGATAATTATATGGTTGATTACAATTAAAAGGTCCTAAATAACTTAGTCAAAGAATGAAACGTTATCTTGAAATATCTTGATATGTAATATGTGTCTCACTTGGTTATTATCTTTTTGTTTCATTTTTTATATTTCTTTATTTTGTTTTGACAACTATTCTATTGCTTTCCTATTTTTTCCCTTTTTGCTTTTATTTTGTCTCTTTCTTGTCAATTTTAACTAGGATGGGCCCTATTCAAAACATAATTTTTATCCTTAATAAATTAAAAAAATATATCAAAAAAATATTTCTAATTTGTTAAATTTATAAATTCTCATTCATTATTTTTTTCTCTTCATAATTAATAGGTGTACCACCATTTCATATTTGATTATGCAATGACTAGATTCTTCTGAAAAACATCAAATGCATATAACCTTTTTCTTTTTAGTATATACCATTATAAGGTTTAATTAAACCTTTGAATTACAAAAAATTTAACGAAAAAATTATGTTAATTCCATGGACCCATGGATACAAAATATTCATTCATAATTATTTTTGAGTTCTAATGAAAGGGAAGAAAATATGAAGGTCTTACAAGGATGAACAAGATGGTCAAAACATTGAGATCATTAGAGATTCATTAATAGAATTATTTATGGTTTTAATCTTACTCACATTAACTCTATATGATTTAAAAATCATGACCATAAAAAGGTGTTGGACAAGTACATAATGAAGTCTCACAACCCTATAGAGAATTGGGTTTTGGTTATAATTACCATCTTTAATAATGTATATTGTAGTGATTATAGTTATCAAACAAATAAATTAGGAGAAAGGTCATAATCTTTAGATAAAAACCAAATCCCATTACCCCCATGAGTGTAGTTTACCTCAATCCAAAAGAAATCTTGGTTAGTATACGAGAAGCCTTTGTATACAGAGGAGAACTTGGTTTATTCATTATAGAATCCCCTGATGGCATAAATAAAATGAGCAATCAGATTTTATAGACCACATTAGTCCTCAAATTATTCCTTATAATCTTCCTAGTGTTTATTTTTAATCTTGTGACCATGATTGATGGTCATTATATATGGCTATCTAAAAATTTGAGTAGAGGAAGTTTATCTAATTTATATTGAATGATTAAACTAGTGAGTCTACTCAACTTGATCATATACTTGATATTTTAATGGTGGTATGCATACAAAGAAATAAGTAATCTCATTAGAGGGAGAACATGTAATGATAGTGATGATGATGATACTTATTGGTTGTATTTAGATAAGTCCACACCTAAATATTGAAAGGAGTATGCATTTTCACTCACATCTTTAAAGACACCACATAAAATGTGTTCATATAGTGTGATCCAACTCAGGTATTTAGTGCAAAATTTATTGAAGGACTAAAAATTGATCACCTTATTACTCCTTTCTTAATTTGGTAGAGTTTTTATTTGGATTTATAGTTTTTTATTTCTTATATCATTTAGCTTCACACTCATGGTTTCATCTATTTAATTTTTGGACTTTGGGATTTTTCTTGAATTTATTTGATATTTGGCTATCCAACTATTGTAATTTATTTGTTGGTAAATTTATAATAACACAACTAGTATTATTATATATATTTATTCTATGGATAATCATGTTTAAGCTCGAGTGAATGATTTCATTCCCTAAATATGTCAAAAAAAAAACATAAAATACTAAGGTTTTTATTGATGATATTTTGTGCTTATGTAGCCCCTCAATCTTGTATGCCTATAAAACTTAAATTTTGGATGTTATTATTAGTTCTACACTCAACTTTATTCTACAAGACTTGCATCTAATATGTCTTATGCATCTTGGATTATCTTTTAGTCCAACCAAATTTATATTGATGACACAAACATTCTATCTTGTGCATAATACTTAAAATACACTTATCTTACATCTATAAATGTTTTGATATTGTACCTATTTTGATACTCCCTAAACACTAATGTTCATGATATATAATAGTGAAAACATTACTATCATGTTCTGATGCAAATGTTTAGTGTCTTAAATTTGTGTAGTTTTAAAATAAAATAAATCCTAATGATCATCCTAAGTGCCTTAGCACAATTTATATCTTGATAGGATTGGTATAAATACAATATCAACCCTCATTCATTCCTCACCTACCAAACCTAAAAAATACCAAAGAGACCAAGGAAATTAATAAAAATTAGTATATCAAGTATTAATTTTATCAAATCTTCCCTATTTCCATACCAGTCATAGGTACAACACATCTATAGGTATAAAGTACTAAAAGAGCAACCCAAGAGCCTAATTTAACAAGTTAAAAAAGATAGGTCATTATTGAACTTATTTTACACACATTGCATAATTGGCACACAACCAGCACATAGGGGAGAAATTCATTAGTTTGAGGCCTTCTTCAGAGTATTAGATATGTAGGCAACATCCTATGAAAACAATATCTTTGGGATTAGCTCAAGACCACATGACCACTAATCCATTTTTACCCAAGGTAACATTGAAGATGAAAATCTAAGGTTTTTCCATTTCATAAGGAGCAACATTCCATGACCTAGATATGAAACTAGAGTGAAGGTGAAGCCAAACCCAAAATCATCTAGGTGGTTGCACCTCATTTCTCTAGATATTCTATACAAGACACTATCATAAGACTGAGATAATAGCATCAATGTAACCATCTAAGGAAGAATAAACTATCTATATATCTAGAGGAACTAGATTCATAATCTAACAACTATTTTAGAACTATTTTCCCACCTGATTTCTTCATGTTGTAGATCCAGAATTACATTAGCATCAGAACAAATTAAGTACTTATATTCTTCGTCATTTTTATATCAAGCCTACTTGAAATTTCTATATTTAGACTATCTTACTATAATAAATTCAATTTATGTTTATATATGATTTTAGAATTTAATTAGCCTATTATAGATCTGATTCTCACCCTGATGCCATTTCATTTCTATATTTTTAACCCTAAAATTAGAGTGAAATTAATATTGACATTTCATTTTAGGGTTAAACATAGTGTGGAATCAATCCATGGGAATATAAATTTTTTAATCTAGGGCTTCAAATCTTCCTAGTGTTTGATTTTATTGTGATGGATTTTTAGATTTGAAGCTTTAACCTAGGGTTTTACATCCTTTGGTCATAAGGGCTTCATGTGTAAATGCTTGCAGGTGGATTCTTCTTTGATCAATAAATTTGAGCCTCAAAATAAGTTAATTTAAAAATTAATTATAGTTATTTTATATTCATATTTTTATATGAAAAACCCTCTTTTTGTTCCAAAAATTTGGTCTATATTTTTTTATTTTTTCAAGTTACTATTTTTAGTAAATATTGTCATTCAAGGTGAATGGTGTAGTTATTTTGAAATCAATTTCTAGGTTTGATAAAAAAACCATATTCAAATTAAAAAAATCGTTCATATATGTAAAAAATATTTTTGATCTATTATAATTTTTTATTATTTACTAGGAATATTCTAGGGTTTACCTGTGAAGCATTCAAAATTATTAAGCCTATTTCAGATTCATATTAATTCAAAATTCAAATTCCTTAGTGTGTTTTCATAAATATGTTATTATAGACAAAAAATTATTTAACTTTTCAAAAATATTGTATGAATTTTTAAAATTTATAAATTTACCATTTAAAGTAAATTTTGATCTATAGGTTGTACACATTCTTTTATTTTCCTTTTTTTGGGTTCATTTTATTTCCTATTTTTAGAAAAACCTATCTCAAATTTTTTAAAAAATCATCCAATAACCTAAAATTGATATCACTATTGTGATGGTTGATTGTTCCTTAGTATTTGTAGGCCTTTCTTATCCTATCCTCATATCAATTTTTAAAAAATTTAAAATGGATACAAAGAAGATCCTTATTGATCCCAACCCCAAAAAGTGTGATATATCTCATCCATCTAACTAGGTCCAAGTCATCACTTATCCAAGGGGTAAGGTTGCCAACCCTATAGTTTAAAATAAAGGTAATCAATCTCAAATACCTAGGGCTTGTGCTTATGAATCCCTAAAATATCAAATCAATACCATGACCAAGAAAACACATGAGTTATAAAAGTAAAATTAGTCTCTAAATTCAAAGATCACTTTATTACAAAAAAATATTTCATATACAAAGAATCCACAATTTGCTACTATGAACTATGTGTGAATCTTTACATACCAATTATGTGTCTAATAAGAATAAATTTTGGAAACAAAAACTAAATTCACCTAATGCCAATGATTCTAAAAGTTAATAAATCCAACTAAGAAGTCAAGTTAAATTTGAAGGGAGATGTTTAGAAATAATGTGATCAAATTACTTCTTATACATCCTCTATGGAAATCCAAATACTATTGTACATATCATAGAATACATGGTTACCATACAAAATCTTATTTTACATTGAAAAAAGATACAAATGATAAATTACCCCAAAGAAAAATGTACAATGAAAAAAATGGGTACCAAAAGACCCTCCAAAACAAAAGGAGAAACCTTTACCAAATCCACCTCAAGATTAAAATGATACATCATTACGGGTTGATGAGACTTAACATGATGTGAAATTTTCCAATGTTATAAATTATCCAAAAGACATATCAAATATTCCAAAGAGTGATCCAAATAAATAAATTATGATAGAATAATCCTAAATGTTGATATTATAGAATTATCAAAATACATCTTTTATAATGAATAAGATGAGATGTGTGATGTTTTTCCAATTCACACGCCACATGTTTCCAACGATGAAAACAAACAATAAGCATCCATTTTAGAGAAAGAATAAGTAACCTATGGTGTAGTTATTTTTTCATACAAAGATACTTAAATTGTCGAACCATATATTCAAAAACAATTTATTCATCAACCATTATTTAGAATCCAATTATTCAAGTCAAACCAAATTTATTTGAATTACCCTTTATTAATTATGATTTTGATCCTAATAATTGAAAAAATTCACATGTTACTTCTAGGCATTGATGCGATCACAATGGTTTTACATTCTTTAATGATACATTTACCTAGATATGTTCCTTCTATATGGTACATGGTCACATTCATAGATTATATAGTTGTCTTAGCCTTTTGAGGTGAGGTAACTCCTAGTTCCTATATTTACATCACCTTAAGGGGGGGTATATTAATGGGGAAATGCTTTGGAATTAGGTTTACCACACTTTAAAAAGTTCTCAAATTTAGTGGGGGTATGATTTGGAAGCATTTTCTCCACACTCATTCAATATTTACAACTTATATTGGTTTGTAGATTCAGTGGGGTAGTTTATATGGGCATTCCTTCCACACATTTACAACTTCTATATTTAGTGGGGGCATGATTTAAAAGCATGTTCTCCAAATTTATTCAGTATATGGTACTTATATTAGTTCATAGATTTACTGGGGGCATACTTTGGAAGCATATTATCCATACCTATTTAGTATTAAACATCTCTAGTTTATAGTGGGGGAATGTTTTGGAAACATATCCTCCACATTGGTACTTATATCAATTTTTAGATTTATACATACATAATGGGGGTATGCTTTGGAAGTATGTTCTCCACACTTACATAATTATCCAAATTTGCCAAAGCACATAGTTATATGATTCACATTCATAGTTATGATAGAATTCTACACATGGGCGCCATTTTCATAAAAAGTTTTAGCATGAGACATGGTGCATATGTTATGCAACATGTGTCTAATATTGAAAAATCTAAATCAGTTTTAGATTCTAAAACTATTGCACATATTGATACCTTGCAGAATTTTATAGACCATATTGAGCCAATCTACTAAATTAGTTAGTTGACCTTTTGGTATGGTTAAGGTTATTAAATTATTGAATATTTCTAAGTTTTTAGGTTGTATTTGATCATCTAATTTCACCAAGTTATAAGTATCACTGGGTTGCAAGGTTGAGATTATCTCAATTACCAGGTGACAAGTCATTTTTCTCTAAAGTTAGGGGCATGTGCCTCCCAATCTCTCTTTCTCTCTATCTCCTTGGATATATGAACTTTGAATATTTATCTATGTTTATCCTAATCTCAATTTAATATCCTGACAATAATACATATTTTTTATAAATAAATTACCAATATGTGAGGTAGTTACATAAACACATAGGGGTACTCCTAAACCTTTCTCTTTGATTTCAATGTATTTCATTTAATTTTAACCCATATTATATTCATTAATTTTACACTATAAAATTATCTTGGTTGTAAGTTAGTCACCAACATAATCATTCAAATTTAACTTAAATAATGATTAGGTATGTATACACACCCAAGTACATATTCCTATCATTTAAACTAGTAATTTATTAACTAGATTGAAGGGGGAGTGAAGATGGTATTTTGTGATTATGTAGCAATTAAGTATTTTAAACTTGTTAAAATCATACCTTGGCTATTCCTATTAGATATACACTCTCCTTGATTCTCAAACATCACATCTACTCTATCTTTTCCCCCTTGGCCTATCTATTAATCTGACCAATATTATATTGATGACATACATTGTATCTTGACTAGAATGCTTAAAATGTATGTATCTTACACATCTACATGTTTCATTCTTATGCCTATTTTACTACTCCTTAGATGTTAACATTTGGGATAGTAGTAGCATCAATGTTACTATCTTGCCCCAACTCAAGTATCTAGTGCCTTAAAGTCATCCATTTTACAAATGAAATGTATCTTAATGTTTAGGCTAAGTGATTTAGTGTGATTTATCTCTCAAAAGGATTGGTATAAATAAAATATCAACCCTCATTCATTTCTCACCTAAAAAACCTATAAAATATGAAAAAGACCAAGTCACTTATCAAAAATCACTCTATGAAGAATTTAAATGATTAAAGATTCCCTATTTTCATAGTAGTCATAGGTAAAACACATTTATAGTTCTGAATTACTAAAAGAGCATCCCATGTACCCAATTTTCCATGTTACATGCTAAGTCACTGACGTAATTATTTTACACACAATATGTGATTCACACACAAGCCATCATATAGTGGAAAACTACATCAGTATGAGGACCTCTTTAGAATATTATATATGTAGGAAAAATAATTTATCTTTGGGTTCATTAGGGTAATCTCAACACCATGTGCCCACTAACCCATTTTCCCCAAGGTTACATTGAATATAGAAATCTAGGGTCTTTCTATTTTATAAGGAGTGATAGTCCATGACCTAGATATAAATGCACCACATTGAAGGTGAATAAAAACCCAAAAGCATATAGGTGTTCGTATCCCATTTAATAGATATTATATTTATGACACTATCATCAGACTCAAATACTAGCATTGACACAACCGTATAATGTTGACATAACTATCCAGATAACTAGATGCACTAGATATAGAATATAGAAATTATTCCATAACTATATTCTTACCTAATTTCACCCTATCTTGTAATTGAAACTACATTAGCATCAAAATAATATTATTACTTTTATTTTTTATTATTTATATATCTAGCCTAGTTGTACTTTTTATATTTAGACTATCTCATCATAATAAATTATGTGTATGATTATATCTAAGTTTAAAACTTAATTGGCCTACTATAGATCTAATTATCTCCCTTTTTCCATTTAATTTCTATATACTTGACCCTAAGCTTAATTTGAAATCAACACCCACATTTCATTTTAAGGTTAAATAGTTTTAAAAAATTAACTAATTTAATCCTACATATAGTCCTAATTTATAATTTTAAATGTTGATGTATCAAAAATTATCAATTAGATTAAATAAATAAGATAAAAATTAATTTGATTTTACTCTGGGTTGGTGCTATGGAATCACTAAATGAAATTTTTAATAAAGTTTAATTTATTTTTATTACTTCATATAGTGTTATTATAATCAACATTTTTCTATCTTCCACATTTTAAACACGACACTTATATCACAAATATAGTACTAGAGATATGGAGGATTTGATAAGAAATTATTTTGGATATTTTTGTGGTTGATATAAAAAACTAAATGATACCCACCCATAATGTATAGAGACATTGATCAACATGCCTTTATCACCAATCTATATAACTATAATTGTTACCAGAAAGATTTTTCTTGATGGAATTATAAGAATAACATTATTAATTAAATATTTGATATTATTTATTGGATCCTATTTTATGTTGGGTACACTTAGTTCAAACATTTTTAGCGTGGTTATAAAATATGTGGGATTTTACATGTGTGTTGTTCCTATGACAATACCTCTCTACAAATTAGGAGCTTTATTGGCCAAAATCAGAGGGTATTTAATTAATCCAAATTATTTTATTATCACATGATATTACTTCTTATTATATCAAATCAATATTTATTTTTAAAATATATTTTATTATGTGGCATTAGATGGTTGGAGTTGCAAGGCTTCATTCTCTTCTATATTTTTTGCTCATGTTATTTTAACATAAATCTACTTGTTTATTATATTCAAATACAAGATAAGACAAAGCTGTTATAATTTTTAATAGGATATATAGACCTAATTTTTTTTAGAGTAAAATTCAAACATTGACAGAATAAGTATAGTCAAAATGAAGGTAGGAGATTTAGAGATGAATCAACATCTCCTTGTTAAAGCAATAGATACTATTATACTTTTTGTTTTTAATTAAGTGTTATTCTATAATTTTATTTTATTTTATAACTTTTAATGACTTAACCTAGCATATGAGATATTATCTCATTTTTTCTAGTAGTTTTTGTAATAATTTTTCATTTTTAATAAAATAAATTTTAAACATTTAAATAAAAAATTATAACATCTTTTAATCTCTAATATTTAAAATTTAGTGATCCACTTTTCATTGATTAGTTTACAAGTTTTGTCACCATGTCTATGTTTATAAATATTATTTTTACTCAGAGTAAAGAAAATGAAATAGTTATATTTTAACAATTATTTAACTATTATAAATTATAAATAAAAGAAAGAGATTAACTTCTATGTGGTCTTGAATTAAACTTAGTATATTATTTCCTTACATGATTTTTACATAGTCTATAGAAAGTGGATAAAAAAAATTTAAATAAAATTTATAAAAATTTAGTTGATTTTGATTTGGGTTGATGTTATGGAAGAACTAAAATTATAATTATAAAAATGTTTTATAAAATTTTATTGCTGCTTTTAATGTTATTACATTCTAAATTATTTTAGTCTTCCACAACTTTTCAAACACCATACTCCTATCAAAACTATACCACCAAAGATATGATGGATTTGAAAAGACAGTATTTTAGATATTTTTATAGCTGATCTAAATGCTTCAATGATACAAATCCTTAGTGTAGGCATATATTGACCACCATACCCCAATCACAAATCCAAACATATACATTTATTTCCAAAAGGTGTTTTCTATATGTAAATTTGAGAATGACATTATTTATTAAAGTTTTGTTTTGGAGCCTATATTATGGAAACTACACCCAATTCACATATTTTGAGTGTAACTACAATTTTTTTAAGATTTGACATGGGAATCACTTCCATAATAATGCATTTCTACATTTTAGAAGCATCATTGGCCAAAATTAGAGGATATATAGTTAATACATACAAATTTATTATCATAAACAATCACTTTGTATTATGTCTCATCAATTTTTTTTGAGACATTTAATTACGTGGCGTTAGAGGGTTAGATTTATTAGGCTTCATTTCCTTATAAGTTTTTTTCTTATGTTATTTTTACCCTAATATACTCATTTATTTTATTTAAATATAATATAGGATGAAGTTAGCAAATTTTTGAATAAGATATACTGACCTAAAATTGTTGAGAGTGAAATTCAAGCACTAAAGGAATCACTAGAGTTTAGATGAAGGTAGGAGGTTTTGATATGAATATATGATTCCTTGTTAGAGAAAAAAATACTATCATTATTATTTTCCTTAGTAATTTAGTATTATTTTATAAATTTATTTTATTTTGAAAATTATAATGACTTAACCTATAATATGATATCTTATCTCATTTGGTCTTGTAGTTTCTATTAAACTTTTGCATTTTCAATATACTCAATTTTAAAAATTAAAAAAAATATGTTAAGATTCACTCTTTAGAATTTAATGATCAAATATTAATTATTTCCTGTACAATTTTTATCTCTATTTTTATATTTAAAAATATTATATATCTCAATGTAATGAAATT
>JARHVA010002399.1:87500-262500 GCA_037957365.1 Torreya grandis
TTTCAACTGATAGTCTATTACTTGTCTCAACAATTTTGACTAGAGTAAGAGAATATTAAAAAAGGATAACACTTATTTTGTATGTGATAACAATTATTTCAAACATGGGGGATAAAATATTTCCCCTCCCATTTTCCCCCTTCTATTCCCACTTTTTTGGGGTTCTATTCTCACTTTTTTTTATGAAAGTTTTTAAATTAAAATATACATTTATATTAGTAATATCATTATATTTATATCCATTTATACAAAAGTGAGTGCATGCAATCACATATTAAATATTAAATCAATTATGTGACTGCAAAGTTAGGATCTTAACTTAGAAAAAATAAAATATAGAAAATGTTATTTCAATAAAATTTTGAAAAGCCTTTTTTGATATGTGATACAAATTGTTTCAAACATGGGGGGGGGAAATCATGTTTTTTTCTTCTTATTCTATTGTCACTACTTTCATGGTATTTTTTCAATCAACCACACATTAGGGTTGATTCTATTTATTTATTGATTATTATTTTTATTAAATAGAAAATCACTTTTTATATATATTTTTATTAGATAGGTTAAAAGTCAGGTTGGGGGGACCCATACCCTATACAAAAATAAATTGAAAGATATTGAGGAAAAAAAAAATCGACAAAAATGGGGGTATGAGAAAACCCAATGGTCTAGCCTAGAAGTCACCAAAAATTAGCCACCTGATAGCAAAAAAACAAAAGGAAACATAAGCAAAATAGGGAGTGACAAACTAATCTGATTCTAAGTAAGCAACTAGATATTTGGTCTTTACACTAGTGCATTTATTACTTTTTCCCTTGGTCATGTACCCAATAAATTTGTCCTCATCCTTGTCCAGTCTCTTCCTTTTGAGGTTTGAGTGGAGGGCCTCTCTTTTATCTTGCTCAAAAGCTTGGGTGACTTCCTCCTCTTTGCCTTTATAGGTTGATTTACCTTTGGGAGTATGATCCAAGTAGTCCTTTCCATCATTGTTGTTTATCTTATCAATGTAGAGGGAGCCTCTAAGCCTCTAAAATTCTTCAGTTATTTCTCCTTAAAGGAGTTTTTATATCACAATTTTCATGTAAATTTTCTAGAGAGAATCCTCAATTTTTTTATTATCATCAATCCATAAGGTCACTATTCCTTTTGAATAAAGTGGTTGAAAAAGGTAAGGGATTCCCAAGTTGGGTTTGGCTTTTTTGTGTACATGAGAATTTGAATCCCCCAAACCTTGATCCTATCATTCCTCTTGAGATCCCATCTAAGGTAAATTATCTCCCTCTCCCTCTATGTCCTCCTTTTCACTATTGATGTCTATGGCCTTAGAGATAATATTTGACCAGACCAACTCCCCCATTTAATGAGTAAGAGGATGAGGCCTTGGTGGATTAAACCCACAATCAGATTATTATTAAATTTCATAATAGACACTTCTAATAAATGTAATAGGAAAAACAAAATACTGATATAATGACCCTTGAAATGATTTAGGAGCAAGAAGTGATGTGAATAGAGAATAGTGTGTTTTCCTTTAAGTTTAATATATGTCATAATTTTAAGACATACCTTCGATCATTTTCTTGATAAGTCAGCACATTTAACCCTTTATTGGTAGAGCACATTGCTTTGCACTTTTCCTTCTTGAATAAGACATTCATGAGTTCCTTCTTACATCTCTTATATTTGAATGCCTTTACTTCATGACATTCCATCCCTTTGGTAACAACTATCAGATCCTGAAGTGATATGAATATTTAACTCATGTATTCTCACCTTGTGATTCTTCTAACCACAAGAAAAATCCCTAGAGTGCACTGTGTCATGCCCCAATAGGCATTCCATGAATGGAGCCATCCCCCCTTTAACCATTTTATTCCAAAAATGTTCATTGTTTTTAACATTGATGCATGAAATTCACTCAAAGTGATCTTTGTCTCCTCCCATTTTCTTAGACTGTAACTTAATTTTTTTATTAACACCAAAAGAAATTTGTGAGAGGGATAAATGAAAAATAAGGGAAATAAAACCTAACACGATCATGAGATAAAGTCTTAAAACCTGCCACTCATGTAAGGCCTTGGTAATAGGAGCTTTACATGTGTGAAAATCTCTATAATTAACCCATGATATACTCATCATAAATTTAGTCATCATGATTCTGTGTGATATGTCATTTGATGTATTCATGTGGAATTTTCTCTCATGCCAAGTTAAGTGATGTATTCAAATTCCACATGTTTTTTATCTCATGATTTTGTGTGGGAATTTGCTCTCATGCCAAGTGATTTATTCATTTATAAGGACTTTGATGTTAGCCAAATAATCCACTCCCCTATTTCCTTCTCTATAGACATGCTCAATAAGGACACCTTTAAAATAGCTCAATAGGTTTTTAGCATCATTGATGATATCAAAGATGTTCCATGAAGGTGGATAAATCCCTTTAAGGCATTTTATAATGTTCATCGAGTCCCCCTCTATATGGATGAACTCATATCCAAGACTAACCTCCTTTTCTATACCCCACAACATTATGGTTGCTTTAGAGACATGATTAGTTTAGATCCCTAGCGGCCTGACATAACCTACTCTAATTTTTCATGAAGAGTCTCTGATCAAACCTCCTACCCCTACTAGGCCTAGTTTTCCCTTAGTTTACCCATCAAAACTTAGTTTAACCCACTAGGGAATGGGAGGTGACCACTTAACTTGAGACTTGTCCACTCCTTTAACTTAGGATTTATTGAGGATGACTAGATTAAGTTGGGTCATAATCCTAGAGAAGAGAGGTGAACTAGGTTGGTTGAATAAAGAAGAGGAGGTTTTCTAATTTTCTTGAATAAAATACAAAACCCTTTTAATAAAATAAAAGGTTGTCTAATTTTTTGTATATATTAATAATACAACTATATATTATTATCCATAAAAATGTGAGTGGATAGAATCACACTCTTACACATAAAACTGGCCCCATGTCATAGAAGCTATAATTTTAATTTAGCACTAAATTAAATATAAAAATTTTAATAATAAAAATGTCATTACAATAAAAAATATATAAATAAATGAAGCATATAAATAGTAAAAATAAATAAATTTATAAGGCATAATACTATGTTTGATGAGAAATAAGAAAAGGTAGTGGTGGTTGAGGATCATTTATATTATTACCCAAACTCCACCAACCACTAATAATGGGAAAATTTACAAAATTAGATATAGGCTCCCAACCATCATTTACATTCTCTTTATTTTCTTCCTCAGTAGAGTCCTAATTAGTTGGAAAAAATGTAAGAGGTAAACAGGAGAATTTACATTGTTATGGATCTCTCAAACTGATAATTTTTGAATGAGTAAAACCATCAACACCATGAAATTTGTAAGATGGTGAGGGATGTCACAAATACACATAGCTAATATGATACTTTTTGGCTAAGTAGTACCTCCCTCAAACACCATTGCCACAATCCTAGGAGGGAAAATGGTGGTGAGTTAGGTATGAAGGAATCCAAGTAACAATGCAATAGAAAATAATCTAGTACGGTAAGTGCATGGATCTGAGAGGATAAAAGGGTTATTAAGTGGAATTTTCTCCCCTATAAAATGAGAATCCTCAACTTGTATGGATTATTTGAGATGCCTACACTAAATTTTTTAATATGTTATAAGAACATAAATTAAAGAATTTGAAGTCTAGTTTCTAAAATACTAATTATGTTTTAAAATCATCAAGTACAAGTAGGTCAAACAACTAAAATTCAAAGAGGCAATCCTTTTTTTGGAAATAAATGATATATAGTTTGTTGCACATCCCCAAAAAATTTGAGTATCATTTTGTATTTTTTAAAATAATTTTGTGGAAAGTTAGATAAGATAATCTAGTTTTCAACCTATATAATTTTCAACAAACTACCTCATAAAAATGAAAATTTTAGTTTTTTTAACGTGTGTATAATTAGGACTAGTTTTCACCCCTGTAATTTTGTTCCAATTTAAATAAACGAAATGAAAGATAAATAAACAAAGATAAACATATATGCTTGAGATATATAGTGGCATAAAATGATATATAAATCCATATAGATGAGAACCTTAAATTCATCAAATTTTTAAAATTATATATATATATATAGAAATTAGAGAATGTTCTTGATGTTATTTTAATATTTTTATGAAATTTCTTAATGAAATTCATACTGTTTATCATGTAAAAAGTTGTGTTTTTCCATTTTTAGTCAAAAATGGATTGAAATATGAATTTCCAGGACCAAGACTCAGTCTCAAGAATCAAATATATATATATATGAGCCTAGAGTCACTTGTTTGAGAATTTTCATAAAAAAATCATGTATTATGTCGTGTATGTACAAATCTAGGGATTAGTTTCAATAATCCAACCTATTTATGAGCCTAGAGGCATGTGTTTGAATTTTTACACAAAAAAGGGTGTGTACATATTTTTTTTATTGACATCATGAGTGTATGGGAATGAAATGCAATTTTGAAAAGAAATTTTAAGTGGGACTTTTGTTGCACATATAAAGTGATGTAATTAACTATTATTTTTTATTTTTATAATGTTTGATAAAATATATTTTTATTGAGAAATCCCATAATCATGGGATTGATTAGAAAGATAATTTTTAGGGGAAGCATAACATTTAACATCAATTAGGTGTCATTGAAGATATTAAGATTTTTTTAAAAAAAATTTGTAATATTTCAAAAACATTCCTCATTTTATATGATTAAATGTCATTATTTATGGAAATAAGATTGAATTATCAACTAATAAATTATTATTTGATAATTTAATTATAAATTTCACATATTTTAGCACTATAGATGATATTTAAGAATTATATAGCACCTCAGTCTTCTACACTTGGCAAACTCAAACCTTGGTTATTCCTCTTAATAATATACCTTTACCACTTACATAAGTCTTGCATATACTCTTTCTTATTACCATTGGCCTACTGATTAGTATAACTAGTCTTATGTTGATGACCCAAGCCTTATATCTTCCCCATAATACTTAAAAACCTATGTATCTTCCACCTCTATAAGTTATGGACCTATAACTACTATTCTACTTCTTAGACACTTGTGTCTTAGTCAGAAGCCTACGATGATGCAAGTATCCCTGACACTAGTGTCCATTGAACTAAAGTAATCTAATTTGTAAAGGAAATATATAATAATGGTCAACCTAAGTGATCTTGTGAAATATATTCTCCAAATAGGAGTGATATATATGCATGACCACTCCTCATTCTAAAATCACTTAACACAGACCTATATTCATAACAAAGAACATTCAATATAAAAAACTTCCCTATTTTCTCTTATATCCACATCAGCCATAAGAAAAATACAACTATAGTTTTGAACTACTAAAGGAGTAACCCAAGAACTATATTTTCCCATTTAAAATATTGGACTTTATTGTACATGCTTATCACATATTACATGATTCACACACAAGCCAAAATGTAGGGGATAAATACAAAATTTTGAGTCCCTCTTTGGAGTATTATCTATTTAAACATCACTTATTCATAGAGGGGTCTTTGAGGTAACTCAAAACCATGTACCCACTAATTCATTCTCCCCATAGCCACCATGAAGATGAATAACTAGGGTTTGATCATTAGAAAAGGAGTGATATTCTATGACCCAAATATGAATGAACTACAATAAAGACAAAGTTGTACCCAAAATCACCCATGTGGTCACATCCTATTTTTTAGCTATTTTATACTAGACACCTACATCTAATCTAGATACTAGTGTCGATGTAATTATCCCAAGATGATGTAAGTGTTTTTGGTTACCAAGGTACTTAATCTATAATTGAGTGATTATTATAGAATATATTTTTTATTTTAATTGCTACATATTATATATCTCAATCTATACTAAAATTAAAACTAGCTAAGTATCTTGTTTCCATCATCATTTCAATATCTAACATAGTTATACTGTCTATTTTTAGCATATCTCATCATGATAAATTTAGTATATGTTCTATCTAAGTTTTGAAAATAATTGGTTGAATATGGATCTATTTATCACTATTGTGCTTATTCATTGATAATTCTTGACCCTATCTACTTATAAAGAGATACACATTTATTTTAGGGTTAAACATTTGGTGAGCCTGACTTTTAAACTAAAAATCCTAGGTGGTTTGGGGTGTTGGGTTTCTCACTCTCTTGATTCTATATTTTGTTGAAAATTTTGAATTTTTTATTTGAAGAAAGAATATAAAATGTTAATCTAAAAACACAATTTCAAAATGAAGATAAATAATCATTGATCACTCATATCAATACTAATAATGGATTAATGGATATATTTTTGTATGTTACAAGAGATGAAATAAGTAAGCAGGATAAGGCTAACACTTCTTCATATAGTTATGGTGAGTAAATATAAGGAACTAAAATTTATCATATACCAATAAATGTATCTAAATCTAATCTATACATAGATTATGTCTTTCAACCTTTGTTTCCTAATTAACACAATTGCGACATCTATCATGGAACTACTAAATATTTCAACTAAAATATTGGTTTCAATAACTAATACTACTCAAACCACGTGTGCATCTCCATTTTTGACTAATACACTTACTAATATAAACCCCAATGGGTCTCAATTTGAAAAAATCCTTCAATTTATAAGTACCTTAGAGGACAAGGTTATAAACATTGAAAAACATGATTTAAAGTCTCCTCATGATATTATGTTTCATAACCCTATTGTACTTGAGATATATTTAAACCCTTTACCAAATAGTTTTTTTTTACCTAAGTTCCTATTTTATAATGGAAAGGGTGATCTTGAATAACAATTTTTATCTTTCTATGTGTCATGGCTTGATTATTCCTCCAATGATAGGCTTTTAAACAAATTATTTCTAAGGAGCCTTAAGGACTATGATTTGACGTAGTTTTATGATTTACCTCTCAAATATGTCAAAGCATTCAAACCTCATAAAAATTAAATTTTGGCACACTTATCTATTAATATTACTAAAAATATTTATTATTCCCAAATTGTTAAAATTAAACAAGGAACCAATGAACCTATCAATGAATATGACTTGAGCTATAAGACAATGTTGGATAAAATGACCAATCCTATGGTAGATAAATAACTTTAAGACATATTAAAAAAAAAAATTTCTATTCATTTACATGATTTATTCATTTTAAAAATGTTTAAATCCTTATATGACTTATGTCATTTTATTCCAGACTGCAAAATGAAACTTATTTCATTGAACAAACTTAAGTATGTAGCAAACACACTAACTACAACTACATCCAATACCAAGTTTACAATCAAACTAAGTTATAAGGTAAAACCTATTGAGCCTAAAAATTAAACAACCACCATAATCAATGTAGTTTGATAATAACCTAATTATCTTGTTCTATCTAATGAACTGTGGAGATAGTTCTCACACTGACATGAGTATCCCACTTCATTACTCCCATGACTAGTAAACATGCATCTTATATTTATCCTTCATATTATAGAGGTTGATACAAGTATATCTATACCCAAAATGTATGATAAAAATTCTTATTTTTACTATCACCAAGGAGCTAGACATTTTATGAATAGATTTTTTATATTGAAGAATAAGATCCAAGACCTAATTGATGACCAAAAGATTATATTTGATGGTTTTCCAAAGGAATTAGGTTCCCAACCTAGTGATAACTAAAAGTAGAATATATTTAATAACCCTTTGAAATAACATTATAAGAGGGATGTAGAAGTTAAAATGGTATATAATTCACATCCTCCTCCATCACACTATGAGCACTCACTAGATGTGATTATTGGTATCTCTACATGGCATAAACCTCTTATGGCTCATAGACCTTTTATTAATTTATATGTCAGTGATATTAAGGATGATGACTTTGATATTAATTATTTATTTATTCAATTATACATTTATCACCAACATATACAAAATGTTATGATTGATAATGGTGTAAGAGATAACATTTACACCATGACATTACTTACAAACTTATGTTATACTCATCATGATTTACACCCTTATACCAAATTAGTTAGAGTAATGGATGAGACATCAAAATAAGCTCTTAGTGATATTGGCTTACCTTTATAGGTGGGTCCCATATGTTGTTACTAATTTTTTATTTATACCTTCCATAGGTGTCTTTTATATGTTATTAGGATGTCATTGGATACATACACTTCAAGCAATACCTTATAAAATGCATGGGGGTCTTAAATACATTCATGCTAATTAGTAATTACATTTTATGAAGTTATATATGAGCATCCTCTTGAAAAAGATAAATTTATAATCATAAATTTAATTTTAAAACCTATTAAGGTTAATCAACCATAAAAGGGTAAGCAACAAGAAATACCATTTACTAGGTAGTTAGTACTTGAGAGACAATTACATCAGATATTCATAGTGGGTTCCACTGAATCCTCATCTAATACACACGAAATTTAAATATATAGAGTACCTAAACATTTTCCTATTACTAATATTATAAATAAATAAAAAATAACTCAATGATGGGTTTTATGAACCCCTACTCCTACCCTTTCTACTTCAAGACCGCATAGCCCTGTTTTACATACACAAAGCATATCAGATACTATAGTAATAAATATTATGCATACACATTCTCCTTGATAGCATCAATATTATATTAAAATAGGTTCATAGTGTGGATATATGTATGATAATACTTTACATGCAATCATAGGATAGTCATCCTATTCAAAAAATACAAAAAATAAAATAAAAACATTCAAAAAACCAAAAGTATTTTTAGCATCTACATATTCTATTAGCTCCTTGATATCTATGTGTTAGTTATATGTTGATGGATAGAATATAAGTTACTTATAATTACGCATTTGTTTCATACTTATATTTGAGTGTGATATATGCATACACAAATACATGATTTATGCACTTATGGATGTTAGGATTTACCTCTTCTCATGTCACTAGGACATTAATGGAATCCACCTTATTTGATCACAATACATCTAGGTTATATAATTCTATGGTTACTTTACATTATTATTTTTGAGATCATATATATACTTACACATACCTTTATCCATGCTTATATATTTCTCAGTGTAAATTGATATGCTATGCACTTCATTTTTTTTGCAAACTCATTTAATCCATTGGCTAGTATGATATGTTTATGTTGGTTGTTTATGATTTCATATATTAACTTTCTTAAATGTCTTTCCTTTATATTGTCTTATTTATTGAAAATTTTAATATGATTGATTTTTTTTGGCCCCCATATCTTTGTTTTCCACTTTAAAATTTTATATGCCATTGCTTGTTATATGAACATTTGAATATGCAATTCTTAGTTTTATGTAGAACTAACTAAGTCATGTCCATTCAATTGTGCAACATTTAAACATGCCCATTATTTGTGGTCTCCTTAGAGTATTATATTTTTATTTGATTTGATTTTGAGTGATCTTATGTGTGTCCTTGATTATTTTCTATGATTGTACTATTACTATATAAATGTTTCTTTGATGTTTATCATGAATCTTAGGCCTTAATGTGATCACATTCTATGAACTTTAATGATGAATTTACCTAGATATTTTCTCTCATATGCTACATGGTTATCTTATCCTTTTGAGGTCAGGTAACTACCAAATTTTTTCTTCCCTCACCTCAAGGGGGGCAAATCAGTGGGGGTATGTCATAGAGGCATGGCTTCCACACATTCATAGTTTTAGATTCAGTGGGGGTATGCCATATAGGCATGGATTCCACATTTTCATTATCTCATATTAAATGGGGTCATGCTTTAGAAAAGTGTTATTCACACTTACTCAATATTCAACATCTCCATATTATAATGGAGGCATGTTTTGTAAACATGTCCTCCACATTGACACTTATATCAGTTTATAGTTTTAGATTATAGTGGGGGCATGCTTTAAGAGCATGTTATCCACACTCAAATGATTTTAAATTGGCCAAATTTCTTAATTATAGGATTTAGATACACATTTATATTAAAAATATATATACCGATATCATTTTTATACATAGTTTTAGCATGAGACATATATAAGGTGCATATGCTATGCAATGTGTGATTAATATAATAAAAACAAATCAGTTCTAGGTTCAAAACATTTTTAATAACCATCACCAACCATAATTTGGGATTTTTATGGACTATATTGAGCCAATCTACTATAATATTTGCTTCACATTTTGGTATGGTTGAGGTGATTAAATAATTAAAACTTTCCAAGTTTGTGTGATGGAATTGATTGTATAATTTAGTCTCACCATTTTTATAGTTTGATTTGTCTTGGTTGACTCACACTCACTAGGTTATAAGTATGATTGAGTTTCACATTTGAGCTAGTTTCAACTATTAGATTGTAATCTACATTTTTTCCAAAGTTGAGGGCATGGGTCTTCTTGTCTCTCTCTTTATCTCTCTCTATCTCCTTATATATATATACTTTATATATTTATATTTTTCCTAATATAAATTTTTTATTCATAATGATACATCTTTCAAATGAAATTTCCAAATGGTAAGACGATTGCATCAATACATAGGTGTACTTCTAAACCTTGATCTCTTTAAATTTCAATCATTTTAATGTTTTAAATTTCAGATTATATGAAATATTTATATAATTTAACATGTTCTTGGTTGTAGGTTAGTCACCAAAAAATCATTCAATTTAGACTCAAAGGTAAGGTGTGTTATGCAGACCAGAACACATTCTTTTATTTGAAACAAGTTTTTTCTTTACTAGAATAAAGGGTGAGGGGGAATTGTATATTATATTTATGAATTATATAGCACCTTTGTCTTTTATGCTTGGAGAACTTAGAGCTTGGATATTCCTCTTAGTTTTATACCTTTTTTACTTCTGCAAGTCTTGCATCTTTTCTCTTATCCTCCTTAGTGTATCTCTTAGTCCAACTAATCTTGTGTTGATGATTCAAGCCTTATATCTTACTTATAATTCTTAAAACCTACTTATCTTCCACTCATACATGTTCTAGACAAATACCTAATTTTTCACTTCCTAGTCACTTGCATCCTAGTCAAATACTTATATCGATGTAAGTGCCTTTATCTGATGCAAGTGTCCATCAACCTAAATTCATCTAATTTACAAATGAAATGTATCTTAATGGTTGGTCTAAGTTATATTATGTGAAATATTCTCATGATAGGAGTGGTATATATGAATGATGACTCCTCATTATAAACACACCTACCATAGACCTAAATTCATACTAAAGAGCATTCAATTGATCAAAGCTTCCATAGTTTCTCCTATTTTCACACTAGTCATAGGGAAAACACTTCTATAGGTCTAATGTTTTTAAGGAGAATCCCAAGATATATATTTTCCAAGTAAGAAGATAGGTCACTATTGTACATACATATCACATATTACATGATTCACACACAATACAACATGTAAGGGAGATATACATATTTATAAGTCCTTTTTTAGAGTATTTGATATGTGGTAAGTGCTAATTAGTAGAGGTATCATTGGGCTAGATTGACACAGTATTCATAGTAACCAATTTTTACCATAGCCACTATGATAAAGAAATAGGGATTGATAATTTGATAAGGAGTGATAGTCCATGACATAGATCTAAATTCACTAGAGAGAAGGTGATGAAAAAACCAAAAGTATTCAAGTGGTTACGTCTTATTTTAGTACTTATTCGATACTAGACACCTAGGTCTAAAGGAGACACCTGGGTCTAGTCCAGACACTAGTATTTATGCAACCATATTAAGCTAATGCAAGTGTTGAGAACTATCAAGGCACATAATCTAGAATTTGGTGATTGTTATAGAATATTATTTCAATTTACCTCCTATCTATTATAGATATATATTATAATTAGAACTAGCTAAGTATCTTGTTTTCATTGTCATTACAATATCTAACATAATCGTACTTTCCATTTTTAACATATCTTAGAATAATAAATTTAGATATGTTCTATCTAAGTTTTGGAATTAATTAACCTTATATAGATCTATTTATCACACTTGTGCATATTCATTTATATATTCATAACCCTATCTACCCATATAAGTATCCACATCTAATTTATGATTAAAAAAACAATGTATAAGGTGTTATTTTTTTATTTAATGTGAGTTAGGGCTTAATTATCCCATTAAGCCTAATTTCATGTATAAAATGTGATTTGGGGTTAAATTAGCAAAATTTAATCACAAATTGAGCCAAATAGTGAAATGCTACAATCAATGATATGATTTGGACCAATTTGAGCCCCCTAAACCTAATTTTGATTGTATATGATGTGATTTGGGGTTCAATCAACCCTAATTTCATCACATAATGAACTAAAGAGTTAACAATTTAAATCACAAAGGAAAATGGGTTCAATTTAAGCCAATTGAACCTAAATATAACTATCAAGTGTGAGTTAGGGCTAAATTAACCCTAATTTTATAATAGATTGAGTTAATTAGTCAATTGATACAATTAGTGAAGTAATTTTGAGCTAAATTAAGCCACATGAACCTAAATTTAATTTTGAAATATTTTATTTGAGGCTTAATTTTCCTAGATGTCTTCATAAAATGAACTAAAGAGTCAATTGGAATAATTGCATAGGCAATATTAGTTAATTTAAACACATTCAACCTAATTATAGATATAAAATGTGATGTAGGGCTTAATTAGACCTAAATTTATCATATATTGATCCAATTACTTAATTGGTATAATTTGTGATGTAATTTGGGCTAAATTAAGCCATATAAAAACTAATTCCAACTATATAAGATGTGATTTGGGGCTTTATTAACCCAAATTTCAACACATAATGAACCAAATAATTGGTTGGTTTAATCACAAACATAATTAGGGTAAATTTTAGACCATTAACTATAAATGTGATAATAAAATATTATCTAGAGGTCAATAAAGCCTAGTTTCATCACTAATTAATCAATTGGTGTAATCATGTACATGATTTGCATGAAATTAAGCCTTGTGAATCTATTTCTAGTTGTATAGGATGTGATTTAGGGATAATTTATCACACAATGCACCAAATATTTGATTGGTCTAATCAATAAGGTAATTGGGTATAGTTTAAGCCCTTTAAACCTAACTTCAATAATAGGATGTGATTTAGTGATAAATTAGCTTTTATTCCATCATGAATTGAGCCAATTAGTGAAATTAATGATGATATTTGGACCATATTGAGACTTGTGAACCTATTTTTATCTATATTTGATGTAATATAGGCCTTAATTATCCCTAATTTTATGATAGAATGAACTAAAGAGTTTATTTGTTTAGTTATCAATGTAAATGGGGTAATTTTGAGCCCTTTAAACCTAAATACAAATATATCATTTGATTTGGGGATAAACTACACTTAATTTTATCATAAATTGAGCCAATTAGTGTTGGTGTAATTAGTGATGTGAGTTTGGCCACATTGAGGTCTATGAATCTAATTTTGATAATATATGATTTAATTTGGGGCTCAATCAACCCCAATGTATACCCAAAATAAACCAAAGAGCTAATTGGTTCAATCATAGAGGTAATTAACATTAATTTGAGCCCCTTAAGCTTAATTAGGAGTATATGATGTGGTTGGGGGCTCAATTATTCCTAATTTTATCATATATTAAGCTAATTAGTCAAATGGTATAATCAACTATGTGATTTGGGCCAAGATGAGCTATACTAACACTTGATGCTAACTATATAGGATGTGATTTTTGGCTCAATCAGCCTAATTTCATCACATAATGAACCAAATAATTGATTGGTTCAATCACATATGTAATAGAGGCCAATTTGGGGTCCCTAAACCAAACTATAACTATAAGATGTGATTTTGTTTTCAATCATCCCCTATTTCATCACATAATGAACCAAAAAGTTGATTATTTTAATCATGATATCAATTGGGACCAATTTCATCCCATTTATCCTAATAATGACTATATGATGTGATTTGGGGATAAAGTAGCTTTCATTTCATCATAGATTGTGCTAATTTGTCAACTAGTGTAGTCAATGATGTAATTTGAGCCACGTTGAGCCTTGTGAACATAATTATGACTCTATGAAATATGATTTAGGTTAAATCAGCCCAAATGCCTTCACATAATGATCCAAAGAGTTTATTGGTTCAATCATGATAATAATGAGGTAATTTGAGTTGCTTCAATGTGTACATGACTATAGGATGTTATTTAAGGCTTAATTAGATCTAAATATTAGCATAGATTAAATTGATTAATCAATTGGAACAAATAATGTTCTGATTTGGGACAAATTGAGCCTTTTTAATTCATAAATTTGATAGTATAGGATGTTATTTGGGTCTTGATCCATGAAAATTTTATTATATAATAAATTAAAGAGTCAATTAGTTCAATCACATATGTAATTGAGGCCAATTTGACCTCATTAAACCTAAAAATTATAATAGCATGTGATTTGGGATAATAAAAAGTTTTTTAACATCATGAATTGATTAAATTATTCAAATGTTACAATTAATGATGTGATTTAGGCCAAGTTTAGGCTTATGAACCTAATTTTGATAGTATAGGATGTGATTTATGACTTAATTGACTCTAATTTTATCACAAATTGAGATAGTTAGTAAATTAGTGTAATCAGTGATTCAATTTAGGCCATATTGATCCAATTTAAATCTTAATTCTAATTATAATATGTGATGGATCCATTACATTCATATAAGACTAGTAGGGACCACTAATAATTTTAGCATGGATTAAGCAAAGTGTATTTGTTATAGAGTGTATGCATTATAACACAGACATTCTTTTCAGTAGGAATATAGTGCATTCCACAACATATTATTTTATGATATTGATAAATATATGCCCATAGTTTTTCTCTGTCATTTTTCACTCTACATAGTGTTGTAAGTTTTTTTAAAATAATTTCATAGATGTACCCACCCTAATAAACATGGATCTTTCTAATCATGGGTGAAATTTTTCATTATAAATATAATAAAATGTTACAGTTTAAAATACTATATTAGTTATAAGTTTTGAGAGGAAAACAAATGGAATGTATGTAAATAATTAGTGTAACACAAGTTACACTTATTATCTCTAATGAACTAAATGTCATCGATAATGATGAAATGAATAATAATGATGGATTTTCTTTAAAGTTATAATTATCAATTTTGATGTCATACCAAATTATATTTCAAGTCCTAATTGAAATTATGTTGTTTTAAAATTTGGTGATGATAATAATATGCATGATGATTTACCCCTTAAAAATGAATAAAATTACATGGAAACACTAAATTGCAAAAGTAAAAAGAAGTAAGATTACATTAAAAAATTGAATAGTGAAATTAAAAATGAAGTTAACTATATGGGACCATTGAATGAAGATAACAATATGGAAACACTAAATCAACAAGTTTTGTGTAGAATATACATATGCTTAATTGAAGTTTATGAAAATATTATGAAACTAATGCCTAAGAAAATGTTTGACTACCTTTCAAGAATTTTTTTTTTTAAAAAAATGGTATAATTACTTTGAAAATTTAAATGATACTTTAAGATGTCAATTAATTTTTTTCACTAATGAAGTTGTTTAAGGAGATAACTATAATGAACACACTAGGACTAAGAACATCTAATATTGATGGTCAAAATAAGGAAAATGTTTAAAATATAAATAATTCATACCATATTATAGGTGTGAAAAAATGCACCAAATATAGTAATGCTACTCGATGCATAGTTAAAAATTATATAGTAAGTGGTCAAATAGGGAGAAAACACTTGATTATAAAAATAAGTAAAGCACTGAACATAAACCAAAAATCACTAATTTAAGTAATTGGGTGATGTAAAACACTTGATGATGCCAATAAAAGTGACTTATGGGAATTATTTGGTAGGATCCCATGAATATCCAAGGCTATATATAATGATTTAAAAGTTTTACTTGCAAATTTTTTGAAATACAACACAAAGGTTTCAACCAATATAAAAGATGTAGTCAAAATAAGAGTTGTTTCTCATTTCCATTAACCACATCTGAAACTTATCTTTGATATGATCCAAACACATCTATTCATTAATTTTTTAAATAAATATCTTATATTTTTTATTAATCAATGATCTTTTGATATGACCAGGCCCTTATATGTTAAAACAAATTACACACACAACACTTGTTATTTTAGGTATATCTTGAATTTTCAATACATTATGACATTTCTGTAATGTATGTTGTCCTTTTCAAACTAATTTTTTTTTGGAGTGTGGAAAGGATGTTCTACCAAAATAAATAAGATAATTTATTCCAACCATTTTTTGGGAAAGACTGCATGGATAATTTTTTTACAACAAAGAATCTTTGGATAAAAATTGAAATATTTGTGGTTAATTTCTAAAGTTAAATAAGTGTATCCATAATAAGACTACAATTGAAATTGGATAAGAATTAGTTGATATACAAAATAAAAACTATGGCATATCAATTAAAATATGTTATCATATCTAAATGGCATGAACTTGTTATAGACTCAATGCTTATTTTAGAATTTATGGTCAAATTTAGGGAGGGAATTATTCATGATTATGGAAGGCACACACACAAAGATCGATGGTTGGATGAAAAATTTAAGTTAAGCAAGGACACGTTCCCACTTGGTTATATTATTTAGGAGTCAAATTTTCTAATAATTACAAATTGGAAGCCTAAATGGAGGTTCATTGTAGTAATACAACTCAGTATAGGTTTCCATTTTCATGTATATAGTTCTTATGAAAATACCTAACAATATAAAAAAGATATAAAAATATTAAGGGAGTACCATTTATATGTTAGTGATTATTGATCAAAATCTATAGAGTATGACAAGAATGTTTTTAGATGTTCTCTCAAAATTTGACTAAAAGGAATATTAATTTCAATCAACATTATATTTGGTGAGATAATTTACACATCAAAATTTAAGAACACACAAATTTTCTATTGGTTGAGAAAGATGCATGCGACCACTAGTGTACAACAAATTTTGGAGTTTCATTAAGGATACCACCAAAAAGTGGAGCATGATGGTGTATGAATAAGTGTGAAAATAGCCATTATAAGAGAGGAGTTGAAGTTCCAAGATGATTTCAGTTTCACTAATTTAAATATCACAATTAAATGATGTAATGAAAAAAATATTCCATGGTGCTCATGAAAACTCTTGTGTTCATAAATATTTCTAGTTGATTGAGGAATAACAATTAAAAAAATATCAGTATTGCATGACAATAATAGTATTAAATTATTTCCAGTCATTCTTTAGATTAAATGTATTTTATGAGAAACTTCATACAACATGCATGGCATCTTTTTATTATGCAAGTGTGGACTTTGTTTGAAAAGAGTGTGAGTTACAAGAGTGGGAGGATGAATAAAACTATATACCTCTAAATATACTTGACACATATTAGGTTCTACCAAAATTACTACTTATAGACATGTCATCATCACATGAATTTTAACATGTATATGATCTAGTGAAACCAAGTACAATATGAATTTTTATATTTAAAGTTTGAAATTATCAATCATTATGTAATAAATTATTATTGTCTATCAAAATCATCGTTAATTGTTTTTTTATATTTTGTGATGCATGGTATGTTTTTATATCTATTTAAAATAAGAATAAATTAAATACTACTTGTGTCGGTGCATAGAAAAAACATGTTTTACTTTCCTAATCATAGATGGGAAAGGATTGACTATCCCACTAGGTCTGTAGTAGTTAACTAGAATTTGGTTATGATCAATGTTTTGATATTTGATACATGGAGGATATCAAAAATGAATTTATGGAAAGTTCATGATTCTATACATGAATAAAATATTAATACTATCAAGAGTAGGACATATCCTAGTGGTTCATTAGATTGAATTTTCAAGGTATATTGAGTTCTCATATGTAAATGTGTTTAATTTTATAGAATTTTATTAAATTTGTAGATAGTACATATAAATATAGATATAAATTCTTTATAACATATTTATTATAGGCTGGTGCACCAATTAATATTTTATCTTGAGGTGGTGGGTACCATTTATATATAATTCCATATTATTGAAGCTAAATGAAGCTTAAGAATGGCTTAATAGAAATTTTGTACCATTAGTAGAGAATTGAATATTATCTTGAGGATATAATTGATACTATATTATATAACTAGTTATACTTTTAGACTAATAATTTGAACCTAGGCATTATTATCCACCTCTAATTAGGTGTCAATGCCATTTTTAAGCTAGGAAGCATCGGGGGTAGAGATATCTATTTACAAATTATATGTTTTCAATGTTTATACGTGTTGGAGTATTTTTAAAAACATGTATCCAAGTGTATTTTGATGTCATTGTACTAGGAAAATATGTATTTTTACCTTAAATATGTGTTGTAAGTGATAGGCTTACAAGTGGAGGTCATAGAAGTGGAAATGTCTAATTAGAGGCAATGAACTTGTCTCTTGACTACATAAAAATATCATTTCAAGTCTGATCACTATATAATTTTTTGCATACTCATATAATTTTTCATATATTTTATTTGAAATTAAATTATAGGGATTTAACATGAACCTAATGATTATTTTTGCTTTTGTAAATGACTTATGATTTTTGTTTTACATATGTATGAATTTTTTCTAGAAAACTACAATTATTTTGTATAGGGAGGGGCATTCTTAAGATCAAAATGGGTTTTCCATATCCTAACCATGTGTAATTAGAATAAAATAACATGATCCTAGGAATTATTCACCATCATAATGTGGTGGTAATTATAGTCTTCACCCATGAATCATTGGAGGTGCAAATATCCAACTACATCTTGAATGTTGACAACATTTGTTGTCAATGGTTTTACATGATAGAGAAGTTGAAATAATTCATATCTAAGGGGATTAAGAGGTAATGGTCCTAGGTACATATGTATTTTGCATATACCAATGTGTTATAAGTGACTTATTTCTAAATGGAGGACTCCAAAGTGAAAATCCCTAAAGAGGCAATAAACTTGTCTCTTGACTACATAAAAATAACATTTCTTGACTGATCACTATATCATTTGCCTTAAATTCATCTCTTATTTTATATCAATATTATCTTGAGTGAAAGTAGAGTAATTTGATTTTTTTTTTAATATTATTATGGTTCATGTAAATGACTTGAATTTTTTATTTTGTGCATGTCTAAATAGCTTGGAAAGATGAGCTATTTCATTTCAATAAAGATGAAAATAACAAATACTACCAAATGGTTGTTTACCATTGTGAGTAAACCTCATCAAGAGGAATTTAATACAATTTAATAGATATATTCATATTATAAGTATTATGGTACCCCTCCATGGTGCATCCATCAAATTTATATGCCTCTTTGTCAATTCCAACACGTGAGGTTAAGATTATAACTATGAACAGAGTTTTAACAAAATAATGAAACTTAAATAATGATAATATGTAAAAAGTAATTACAAAAGGGTCAAATGTTTAAATTTGTATCCATAGAAGCAATAAAGTCATACAAAATGTGAGCATAACATAATGTCGGGTCTATTTTGTATAGGTGTATAATGAAAAATATGCATTTATTCCCATTTAAACATACACAAAAATATTACATAAGACATCCTAATCATAAAAAACCATCCCACTCTTTACATTACTCATATAAGGCTCTCCATTTGACACCTTTATTTTATATAGATCCATTTAGATGCTTATATTCATCCAATATCCCTCTATAGTCATTTTACACTCATATCTCACCTATAGTTGATCCTATGCATATGAAAATATTCTTAAAAACTTTATATTATAGACATGTAACCCAGTTCAAAAGTTAATTTTAAAATGATAAAAAACTACTTAAACATGCACTTACCATAATTTTATGGTCACACTCAATTTTATTTTGATGCTTAACATGGTCAATGATTAGTTAAGTCTCGTGTACAAGACTATGAAAGGGATAAATGCCAAGATTTGGTGACTTTATAATGATAATGTAAGGTGTTGGATCATGTACAAACATATAAACATAATTAAACTAACTAACTAAATAGTTGAAATATAATATCTAAATTAAAATTAAAATTTTATTGTACCATGTCACCCTATTAATCATTTAAACATGAGTATCATAAATCATCAAATATATATATATATATATATATATATATATATATACACACACACACAATTTAAAATTACGAATAATGATAACTTAGTGAGTTTATATGCATATGAAATCATAGTAGAAACACCTATATCTAATCTAGACCATATAAATGGAGGAGTCTAAAGTGTAGTTATAAACTAAAAAAATACAATTGTTAGCATATATATATATATATATATATGTATATATATATATATATATGAATATATATATATATATATATGTATATATATATGTATACATACATACATACACACATACACACACACACACACACATACATACATGTACATGAATACACACACACACACACACACACACACACACACACACATGTACATGAACCATAATAATTAATAGAAAATTACATCCATATATGTATAAATCAACTAGGTAATAAGAATAGATTTGATTCATATCTACATAGTAGGAAATTACAAAATGATGGAAGATTATGTTGAAAGTCTTAAAAACTTCAATGTTTTGAGCCAAATGCTTGTCCTATACAATAATCAAAATAAGAAAATTATGTTTGATAAATTGATAAAATAGATGCAACCTAACCATATAAATATGAATGAACATGAAATTATGGTATAGGTCAGCCATAGAGAGGATAAGCTAAGTATGATCAATGTTGTGATTTTCAAAATGTTGAATAATTGGTTTCCAATTTGTGTTAAGATTCTAAACATCATCTTTATTAATATTGAGGGGATTATTTTCAATTTCAACCACTTACTAGATCCTTCTATTTAAAAAAATATATATCTTTAGCAATGACACTAACCTTATCCATGCATATGTGATGGCCCATTATTTCTAGACGTTCAACAATAGTAGATTTTTGAATATGATTATGTGAGAGATTAACACAATGTTATTTTATTCTAACCTAAATAGAGTGACTAGTTTCACTGATATAAAATTTACCATAACTACACAGTATAGAATAAACACCTTTAAAACAATTAGGGGAAGGTTTGTTGTATATTATTTATTTAAATAATTCTTAATTTCCTTTTAGAAACATTGTTTAGGGAGTTGGCTTGGTTAGTTATGTTCTTTATGTGGTTTTTAAGTTTTCTTGAATAATGCTTGATCTAACTCACTTTGGATTCCATATTTATAGTCCTATCATTCTAATCATCCAAATAAACCACCTTTTCAAGCCAATTATCAAGGGATCAGTCAAATTACTAATCTTAGACCATATAATAGCTAAATTACAAATGCTTCCTCCATGTTTAGATCTCTAGTACCTACTCAAAACAACTTTGTATAAGAGCATGATTGACCTTCTCAATGGGATCAACCTCATATTTAGTCTTCTAATCAGAATAAGGTGTTTAATCAAGATTCTATGGCACAAAATAGAACCATTCCTTATATGACACAAGTTTAGGTTCCCAATATTGAAAGTACTAATGGAGAGTAAGTTTAATTTTATGCTACACTATTAAATTATCAAGAGAAAGATGAGTGTGAAGTTAATTAGTTAGGAAGCACAAGTAAGATTGGTGATACTTCTATAATAGGAAATACAAGGTTTAAAAAGATAACAATTGATGATTCTTAAGAGATAGGTAAGGTTGAAGAGACTATGCCTTTTCTACCTCAAGAAACAAAAGATGTTAGTGAAACACCTAGAGCCCAAGAAACTCATAAAAATCAGAATGTGAAGGGTGATTTTATACCCAAAACTATGCAAACTCAAAATAGTATGGCAACTCCTAGAGGATAGCCAAGGGTTATAAGATTTTGCATCAACATTTTGGATCAAATGAAGAGGTTGAATGTGAGTATTATTATGTGGGATACATTGACTCTCCCTATCCAATGGGTGATACTTCAAGAGGAGTTATCAAAACTGAGCCTTTCAAAAACATCATCAAGAAGAGAAAATTTAGTTTTCATAAAAACTCGCACACCTACTAGTGTAAATATAGGAAAATATGGTATAACACATCTTTTTTATGTTTCAATTATTATTTGATATTGCCTATTACACAATTTCATGATATATAGTGGAGCATGTAGCCCCGTGATGCCTAAAAAATAACCTATAATTTAGTCTTAAGGTATGAGCCTAATACCAAGGGTGTCTTACTATTATGTGGTTCATATACTAAAACTATGGGTGTGATTAAAGGTCTAATCCTTACTCTTATTTATTGTCCTAAAATTTCTATTTATCAATATTTTGTTGTAGTGGATTTTACACCCTAATTTTCTCTATGCTTGTCAAGAGACTTCACTACCAAGATTGGGGTTTACTTATCTTCTAATTGGTCACATATGGATTTAAGAACTAGATATGACACTAAGGTTACAATAAAGTATAAACCTATATCTAAAATTCATATTGAGCCATACAAACCAAACATTTCATATGTGAATTACACTATCATTGTTCAAGAGGATCATCCTAATGATCAAGAACTAGTTGTACCTCTTGAAGACATATTTGATCATTTCCTAGATTAGTGGGGACCATAATAACATGAGTATGATCCATATATATGTGTTGAATGGGATGGTATATGTGTCTTTTTTTTCATGAATAAGGTGTATCCATACTATCTTTATCTGTGTCTAGAAAAGTCAGTGATGGTCTATGGAAGTTTTTCTTTTAAGTCTTAAGAAGTTAGAATAGATTATGGGAAGGTGTAATGCTAGTTTCTCATTCAAATGAGAAGTAATATTATGGAATCTGATTTTAATTTATTTGCAACTGTAATGAAGCTGATTATGAGAATCTTATACATTGGCTTCAATGGGAAAGAAATAAAGGAGTGAAGCAATTGCAAGTTTTTAGAGA
This sequence comes from Torreya grandis, assembly GCA_037957365.1. Taxonomy (NCBI): domain Eukaryota; kingdom Viridiplantae; phylum Streptophyta; class Pinopsida; order Cupressales; family Taxaceae; genus Torreya; species Torreya grandis. The sequence goes on from JARHVA010002399.1 coordinate 110,665, forward strand.
TAGTGAGTTAGTAGTCCACCAAGTGAAAGTTAAGACTGCTACCAACAATCCATTGTGGAAGTACTAAAATCATAGGTTATGGGATATCATTGAATATTTTGAGGCCTTCAACATAAAATCAATTCAAAGAGATGATAATCAACATGCTAAAAAAATTTATTTAGTGGGAGATCAATTTGGCATTCCTAATCATGTCAAGAACTCAAAAAATCAGCCACATATTAAGGTGGTAGTAAGGCCATCAATAGGGAATAATAATTTAAATTACAAATTTTTTGAGTGTGACAAGTGAATGACATTTTTTATTTAACAATAAGATGAATTTTCTTCTAAAATCTAGAAAAAATTGTAGCACCAATATGGAGATCACATTTTATAATAGAGGTCCATAAAGCTTCCCAAATGGTTGGTCACTCCTGAGAACATAGTCAATGAGAGTGATCAAATGAGAAAGGACAAAATGAGCATGTATACAAAATGAAAACATCATGATAGAGTGGATATATTTAGATACAAGCTTCTTAAGATTATAAATGTATGTACTTGAGCTGAGAGGGATGAATTAATTGAATTATGTAGAGAATTATATGATATCTTTGCTTGGGAATATAGTGATCTTAAGATGTTTGATCATAGATTATCCCAACATAATATAGATATTGATATAAATTACAAGACTATAAGACAAATAAAAAGTCATATTAATCAAAAATTTGAGCTTCTAATGATGAAAGAGCTAACCAAGTTGATACAATCAAGAATCATATTCCCTATCAAAACTCTTCATTGGTTCCTACTCTAGTCCTTGTGAGAAAGAAGAGAGATCAGATTATGTGTGGATTTTATGGATTTAAATAAGTTTTAATTAAATAATTATTTTCCCTTACCCTTCATGGATAAAATTCTTCAAGTCATTATAGGTTCTCAATGTTTCTCTCTCTTCGATGACTACTCAGATTATAGATAGGTCTTGATGAAAGAAGATTAATATAATATAGCTTAATACTAAATGGGGTAAACATACCTATAAAATTATGTCATTTGGGCTGTCTAATATAGGGGATACATTACAAAAATCATGGATATGGATTTTCAAGGCTTCATCAATGAAATGGTCCTAATTTATCTTGATGACAACAATTTTCTCAAAGAATGCTAGTGATTATAACTCATCTTAGATTGAGTTTTGAAATATCTATGTAATATGAAATATATATAAGCCATAAGAAATGTTTTTTTTTAGTTAATAATGGTATGTTATCATGCCACATTGTCTCCAAGGATGGGCTTGCTATAGATCTTGAAAGGGTGAGTGTCATATTGGCTTTATCTTTACAAAAACATAAGGATTTAAAAGTTTTGTTGGGAAAATCATCTTCATTAGAAGGTTCATACCTAGTTTTTCTAAACATTTAAATCCTATTATAGCCATGTTGAAGAAAAACCAACCCTTCAATTGGACCAAATAAGTAAAAAATAATTTTGAGGTTATTAAGAAAGCCATTACACAAGTACAAACATTGATCAATCCTAATTTTTTAGAGGATTTATTATTTTATTCTTTTTATAACCTTGAAACCATCTCATCCATGATTATACAACAAAATAGTGAAGTTTTTAAGCATTACATTACCTTATTTGGTCAAGGTTTAGAATATTATGAAAAAAGATACAAATTCATTGAGAAACAAGTATTGTAAATCATAATGAGCCTCAATAAGTTTAGGAATGTGTTTTATAATAACAAAATTCATGTCATGGTGACAAAGTCAATCATAAGATACTTCCTTTTAAGCAAGGATTTGAATGAGAAAAGGGCTTGATGGATAACCACGGTCATGTATTATGATGTGGATATCAAGGATATTAAGTTGGTAAGAGGGGTAAGGCTATGTGAAAACTTGACATCAGAACTTAAAGTAGAATTGGTTATTTTGGAATTTAAATATGATCCTTGTAAATTTTTAATTCCATCCCCTCCAAGTTGGACACAAGATATGGTAAGATTTCTTCAAATAGGTGAGTGTCATATAGGTTTGGATATATAAAATAGAAGATACTTTATATTTTAATCCATCCCTTATGTTATTGTGGACTGAGTCTTATTAAGAAGACATATTAATGGGATCATATCCAAATGTGCTGAAACTAATCAGATTGATAATCTCTTGGAAAAAATCCATGATGGACCAATTGGAAGTCACATTTCACCTAAGACCACATTAGAAAAATTAATGAGGGTTGGGTATTATTATCCTAACTTATTTAAGGATTATTATGGATGGGTAAGGAGGTGTAAAAAATGTGCATTTTCATAGGTAAAAAAAAGTTTATAACCCTTCTTCTCAATCATATTCAAGTGGATCAACCATTGATGTTATGGGGTCTGTATTTCATTATCATGATAAATCCCCATTAAAGTGTTGACCATAAATGTGTGATTACATCAATAGATTATTTCAAAAGGTTGGTGAAATTAATATCTCTCAAGGAGGCTAATGAAAATTTAGTTCTTGACTTCTATGAAGGCATAGTTACCAAATTTGGAGTTCCTTTAATAATAATTTATAATAATACAATGGAAATTAGTGGTGTAAGAATAATTGAGTGGGATCTCAAACATGGTATCTATATAAGTTATTCTTCCCATTACTATCCCTAAGGGAATAGACTAGATGAGTCCACCAAAAATAACTTGATCATAATTAATAAGAGAACACTAGAAGAAAATCAAAGATATTGGCATGCCAAGTTGAGGGTAGTTATATAGGTTGATCGGATCACCCACAATAAGGCTATTGGAAACTCACCCTACATACTTGTTTATGGGAGAGAGTCCAAGCTATCCATTTATATTAAAATACTAGCCCTTGAGTTAGCTCGTTAAATTGAGATGATGGAGAATGATCCAATGGAAATAAGGTTGACAAACTTAATGGTCATAGAGGAGACAAGAAATCCTGCTATGCATACCATTGAAAGACACCAATCCCAAGTGAAGAATAATTTTGATATAAGGGTTATTTCAAGAGCATATAAAGAATGGGATCTTATATAGGAGTGGGATGAAGATAGGGTTAAACCTAGTAGGCATACTGATTTTGATACATTTTGAAGGGGGCCCTATGTTGTTATTGGTTGTGAAAAACATAAGGCCTTTTAGTTACCAAAGCTTGATGGAAAATATTTGAGTATCCTAGTCAATGGTATAGATTTTAAACCATGCTACTAAGGTCAAATTTATATCTTTATACATATTAGAGTAGGTTTTTTTCCTAAGTTTTTAGAGCATAAACTATTTATTTGCTCTCTATTTGTATCCTTCCTCAAAGTGCCTTATCACACACATGTGTGTGTGGTGTGTGTCCTAAATTACTTAAATTTTAGTTCAAGTAGCATTCATGACCCCATATCCTAATGGATTATCTAAGCCACTAGTCTAGATGCATAAAAAACATTCAATCCTAAGATTTTTCCAAAGATGTTAGCCAAAATTGGCTACCTAAGTGAGTATCATTCAAAAATTGCTATCATGACTTATTGGACTCTGTTACTAGCCCTTCAAGATTCTTGTCTTGATCATAGTTTATCTTGATATTGTTAAGAGTTTTACTATTCCTAATAGCGGTCAAGGTATCCTACAAGGTCTAGTCAATAAGAGTGAATAAAAACCTATAGTATTGTCATTACTCCCTTCCTTAGAGTCTTATGACTTGTTTTGGAAAGATTAAGGTAAATTTGAAGAAGTTAAGGTTTTTGAAAGAGTTAAGGTTAATGCTTTGCATAATATAGGCTTTACCAAAGCCTCTATCTTTCACAAGTATTCATTATCATGGATAATATGGTCTAATTAAATCAAGTTAACATTATCATGGATAGGAAAATAATGTGAATGAAGTCACTTAAATGAACCTCAAGTATTATAGGTCAGTTTTCTTAGTAAAGGACTTTTCATACTTGGTCAACATATATAATACAAATATAGATTCTTGTTCATCTCTATAACCCTTGTAAACTTTTTAAAGTCATTTTCAACGTGAATATGATTAGATATAGATCAAATATGGTAGTCTCAAGTTTGAAATACCAATGATGGCCTACAAAACTATTATAAAAACATTTGGTGGGATATGAAAGAGATGAAAAATGTGTTTTGAATAATTTATAAGTGCATGGTACATTTAATTAATGCTTTAATAAGTTTTCATAAGTCCTAAAAATCCAAAATCCCACTCCATTTCTATATCATGTTCTTTACAAACTCAAGAAGGCCAATTGGTTTGAGGATGGTATGCCAAGGAGAGAGAGAGTTGGGTAAAGTTTACTTAGGGTTTTATGTGGGGCTTTATTCCCTTGAAATTCTAGGTATTAGTTCTAGGTTTGAATGGCTATGCTCTATGAATAATTACTAATAAAATAAAGTTCTTTTAGACCCTCCTAAAACCCTATAGGCATGTATTTTATTGTCTCAATGTGTTTGGAAGATTATGAATGAAAATGGAGAGTTTTATGTTATTATAAAAGGTTTTAATATCATCTCATACTATCCTTAAATAACACTTTACATTTGTGAGCAACCAATATAGAAAAAACAATTATGTCTATTATTTTTTAAGATGGTAGGTAGGGTTATTGAGGATAGAAGATGTTTTCATGCAACTAAATTATTATTTTAATTCAGGAACCATTTTATTTAGTCTCTTATATCTCCCTAAGGTCTTTTCAAGGCATTATCTGAGCCAACATAGGCCAAACATCAAGAAAATGTGAAATTATAGGTTTGAAGGTGTTGAGAAGATGATTTTATTCTACCAAACATGGTACTCTTTAAAGTTTTTTTGATTGAAATTAAATTAAAAAAATTTAGTGAAAATTTACATCATATTATCACACCACATCCATACCTCCTTGATGTTCTGAAAGGTCACTAAAGAACTCCTCAGAAGCATAGTGTTCCTTGTAGGTTGTAGGTGTGTGAATGAAGAGAAAAGGTAAGTTGATAAAAATTTGAGACATTTATAGCATGAGAATAATGTAAAAAAGTTTTAAATATGTTATTTAGGCTTATAAAGTTATCTCAAGACCTATTCAAGTAAAATAATTGGCCCAAAATGGAAAGAAAATTGTAAAAGCACACATGCCTAGCTAATTGTGATTATGGAAGTTTTAACTTGAAGAAACCAATGAATAAAATTAGTTTATAATGTATTTAGGATGATATATATCATTAAATAATGATTTTATTGGGTAAAAATTTGAAAAAAAACACCATAAAAACACCATTCATGATCAGAATATAAATATGAAGAAGATGAACACCTATAGGCCTTCCTCTAAAAAGGTGAGGAAAACATGTTAGTTATGAGGTAGGTTGAAGAATGAATAATATTTTATGGTGAAGAGGATAATTTTATATGCTAATAATTTTTTTTAAATTATTTAGATAATAATTGAATGCATGTGGAGGTATACAATCAGTCTCAACAAATGATCACCTTCAACTCTTTTGAGTTTATTATGAAATTGACTATACAAACCTATGAAAAGACTCTCAATGAATCTCCCAAGATGAGTTGATATTTTTATAACCTATTCTAGGGTTAAAAAATGTGATTAAAGTATAATTAAACTATTCATAGGCTATCAAGATAATAATATTCAAGAAAATGGCTTAACGGACCTTCAAGAAGACCTATAGGTTTGTGTCGACAATTATAGAATAAGGGTACATTTTGAATTGATCAAAAGGTTTTAAGGTGGATTAGAAGGTGAAAATAATTTAATTAATGATAAATTTTCTCTTATTTTAAATATAAAATTATAAATCACTCTAGAAGAAACATTTGCAAGTCTAAGCAAGAAAAAGGCCTAATGGAGACCTACAAGTTTTTTATCAAGAATGTGAAGAAAACATGTAATATGTGTATTGATTTTAGGGTTTAGATGTATAATAAATGTTTATAAATTAATAATAAATATTTAAAAATTGATTATAATTTTTTAAGTGATAATTAAACATCAAAAATAAACATTTAGTGTTAAAATGAGAAGTCTACCTACAAGCCCTCACGATAGGCAAATCGGGTTCTATAGATTTTGGAGATTAAGTACCTTTTGGAATACACTAGGAGACATGATATAAGTTTTTATAGACCATTTTTAGCTAACTAAAATAAATAAAAGTTATTTTTAAGACATTAGGCCTAAAATTCACTCTCTCAACCTACACACATAGTCTTGTAATGCTCGAGAGATCATTTTTGAATCTCAAAGCTCATTTAATCTAATCCATTAGATAAAATGGATATTGAAGGCATGAGAAGGATAAAACACTCTAATATTATGGTGTTGGTTGTTCCTAAAGTTTTTTTATAGTATGAAAAACCACTAAAAAGGAAGGGTAGTCAAAATGATGTAGAGGATAGATAAACTTTCTCTCACTTAATGTTGTTTCAACACACACTCCTTAGACTAAGGTTTAGAGGTTCACATGTACTCTAGTGATTATTAGATTGAATTTTTTATTTAATGTTTTTATAAACCTTTAAAAAACTCTTTATCATCATTTATTCCTCTTGATTCAATGTATATACCTTCCAAAGCATCAATACTCACCTTTCACAACTCTACTTACTCAAAAGAGACATGTGTGTAGCCTTTTTTTGAATAATTTCACTTTATACGGTCTTATAGGAGGCATATGTAAAAATTAAAATATGATCCTAGTACCCTATATCATTATTCATTTATGTATGAATTTTCATCACCTGTTTCTACATTTGAGTCACCTTTTTATCCTTATATAGCTTACTATTTTGGTCTAATTAGGTATGTTTGACCCTACACATAGACCTCTCCCATTGTAATATAATGTATATAATCAAATAAAAACTCAATAATATATTAATATTTATTAATATCTACCATATTTCAAAATTTGAGTCATTTTAAATGGTAGAAACTCCTTAAATCCATATTGTCCTTCCAAAACCCTAGTTCAAGGTTAGTAGGTCGTATAGGAACCTGAGAGCCATTATTTTGAGTTTAAATATTCTATGTTTTTTTAATAAGGTATTTAGAGTTTTTTTTGACCTATAATTCCTAAAAAATCCTTACCAAATAAATATAATTTCGTAGTTTGGCCTCTATTCCACTTTTATATTGAGTTCTTGATCCCATTATGTATATAAACACAGTCTACAGGTTCTTTTTTATCATTGTCTTAAGGTTTTGGCCTTATAAAAATTGATTTACACCATATAAAATGTAATTAAGTTTTTATACACCCCAAAATACCTATTAAACTTCCTAAATACCAACTCCAATGTATTTATTCATCTTTTTACAACATTACTTGCACATATAAAATACATAATTACAATCTGTAAGGTCTATGAATGTTCTTTAGAGGATTTAGACCTTAAAAATGAGTTTTAAAACTCTATAAATGTTTTAAAAGTTATAATAATGCTAAAAATACCTTTGAAAACTTTAATAACACCTTTTATACCTTGTTTATACTTTTTTACAACATTTTATGAATTGACTATCTGCACATACATAGTCTCAATAGGACTATATAGAGCTCCATGTAAAATAAATTGAAACAAAATGAAATAAATATGATTTAAAAATTATATTAACTAAAAAACCTATTTTAAGTGTCATAATAAAAATCTTATAAAATATTCTCTCTTTGAACCCATAAAAACTCAGTCATTCTCCATTGCTTTATTTAAGAAAACAAGGTTATATACCTTCTATCAAAACTTAAGATTCTTATTTCATTATTTATTGGGAATAGAGCCCTTATAAATTTAATATAATATGATAAATAAATTAAATAATAAAAATTTCAACCCTTATACTAGTCATAACCAACCTAACTAACTTCCAATGGTCATTTACAATCATGTTTACACCTTGCACAAAGATCAAGGTTGATTCTTCCATACAATGTGACTTATGCCTATGTAAATATACCTATGGTGTATTTATTATTGTTTTCTAACAATATTAAAATTTAAATAATTATGTACCACCTCCTATAACACCCTTTTTATGATAAATTATTCAAATTTGATAAAATGGCATGAAAACTCTAATTTAAAATTCTAGACTATACTAACACTCCTAAGCTCTTGGAAAAGAGTTATAAGGTGAATAAGAATAATAATAATTTTTTTTAAAACATATTAAACATGAAAATTTATTACATAATACTAACCAATTCAAATTTTTTTGAACAAACTTCAATTTGAGTCATTTAAGAAGGATGTTCCTACACCATAAAACATGTGTTTTGCCTTATTAGAAGCTCAAGAAGGCCTAAAACTTTGAATAACTATTTTAGGAAAAAATGCATGGGATAAAAATATATTTGAGACTATTTAACACCTCTATACACTCAAACTTTGTTGAATTAGTTAGATATTTGAAGGCCTAGTCTTTATGATTAATTGCTAACAAGATAGGCACCTCCCAAGTTGCCTAGAAGGTTTAAAAGACCTTATGACTTTGTTTTCTCTTCAAATGACCTAAAATTAATTTTTTTGGTCTTGGGATGATTTGATTGACCCATGTAAGTCCTGAGAGTACTTGAATAATACATTTTTAGCATGTATGAGGGGTAAAAGGCACATAAATGACCTAGAAAGGGTTGTTGTAGGTTTAAATTCAAGAGTTGGAGTGTGTGGAAGTGTCCAAACTAGTGAAGAAGGTATTGTAAGAATGGGAAGAGGTATGCTGACCCTTTCCAAGAATTGACAAAGGATTCCATGGTAGAAAGAGAGGTATTCAATAAAATCTAGACTTGGTTGAGATTGTCACCCTCTTTGCATAATAAAATTTAGACTATAAACCTATTGAGGCCATATGGATAGTTTCAATATTAAAACAAGGATTCATGGAGAGTGATAATGTAACTCAGGACACCTTTCATAATGATTATAAGGTTATATATCCTAGACAAGGAGTTACACCTCAAGTTTGTAGAAGGAACATGTTATAAGTATTCAAGATTAGACTTAAAGATTCTCAAGTATTAGTTAGGTGTCACCAAGGGTGATGAGAGTTGAATGGAATTTAGGATAGGAATACTACATAAAAAAATAATTTCAAGGCATGGTGACACATGATACATTACAAATAAGTTAATTATACAAGAATAATATTATGTGTCAACACTCAAACTTGTAACTCTTCAAACAAACTCATATGCCACCTTGATGAAAGCATCATACTAAGATTACATAGTTAAATGGAATTAGGATAGAAAGACTACATATCAAAGTAATTTCAAGGCATGGTGACACATGGCGAATCACAAATAAGTTAATGATACAAGAAGAATAATATGTGTCAACATTCCAACTTGTAACTTCTTCTTCAAGAAATGCATTGTAACTCTTCAAAAAAACTCCTATGCCACATTGATGAAAACATCATCAAAATAATATTAAATATTTAAATGGAATTTAAGATAGAAAAACTACATAGCAAAGGCATTTCAAGGCATGGTGACACATGATTAATCATAAATAAGTTAATGATACAAGAAGAATAATATGTGTCAACATTCCAACTTGTAAATTATCCTTCAAGAAATGTATTGTAACTCTTCAAACATACTCCTATGCCACCTTGATGAAAGCATCATCAAAATAAGTACACACATGTTGAAGAGAACTTCTAGGACTATTTATTGGTGTTTTTTTAATTTTTAAATTTCTTTACAATGATATGACACTTGTCATAGGTTTCTCTAATGTCCATATTCTCTCTCCTCATTCTCTTCTATATGTACTACCTTTTTTGGTATTATAAGGGATAATTAAAGTGGTTATGGTGAAGCCCTACAAATTTTAGTACTTGTATTAACATTTGAAATCAATTCAGGTTAAATTATACTATCTTAATCTTAAATATAGTGATATTGATTATTTAAATTTGTCCTTATCTTTCATGCCTCTATGTGAGTTAGTCATATTTCCATAGGTCATATGAAGTGTATCACATGGTTTGATGAGTTTAAGTGTTAAAATTCCATTAGTGTCTACTCTTAGACCTATTGACTTATCACCTTAGCTATTTTAATACTCATAATTAATATAAAAACACTTATGTGGTATGGGTTTTCTTGAAGCTATAAAATGAGATTGTAAACTTGTCATTTCATAGTTCAAACATTCGCAAGTAGAGGAAACTACATTTGTTGCATCACCTCTTTGTTTTCTTACTAGTTTTAGATATTTTCTATCCTGTTTCCTTATAGTTGTAGTAGTTATTAATAGCTCTGGGTGAAGCAGTAAGGGATATATCATAATCTATAGATTTATTTCACTAATTAGGCCACCCATAGCCTAGAATTGATTCCATGATATCATTTAGTTAGGAAGGATTGAACAACCTCCCTTGTGGTGCAAATTAGATAACTAAAAGTTAGGAAGAGAAAAAGGTTATTTATTATCCATATTAAACATGATTTTTAGAAAATAAATTATTATTTTTTATTTTCAGATGCTTTGAAATAAAAATTCAAGAAAATAGTAAATTAGGAAACACTAGGTCAATCTAAGGTTTTGAGACCAGGGGTCAGATTCAACAAATGTTTAACCCTCAATTTTAGAAGGTGATGGGTATAGGGTTAATAATATATAATTAACTCAATCATAAGTGTGATAAACTAATCTATAGTTGGATAATTAATTAAAAATTAATATAGATGAATATTCTAAATTGTAATATTGAGATATGTTAAATATAGATATTACTAAATTTGAAAGATATAAAATTTATTACAATACCAAAGAGAAATGATACATAGATGGGTTTTAAAATGTGGTGGTAGATGTAAACTTGAAACATGTGTAAATTATGTAGGGTCACTATTTTGGATCATTTATTAGATCCTATAAATTATATTTTTGTAGCCACAGACACTACTCTCAGATCTGGATACTACTATTGATGTTAATGTCTGAATGGGACATGAGTATCCAATAAATATTAATGATTGTATGTGGATGTAACAAATTTTATTTTTATAGGTTTTTTATCACTCATCTACATATTTGTTTATATCTAGGATATAATTTTTCACTCTAAGTTTATTGATCAAACCCTATCTCTTCACCTTCTTCACCCTTGGAATGAATTTGCTAAAAATGGGTTAGTGGGATCATAGTGTCAAGATAACCCTAAGTCCCCTCTATCATTGGGAAATGATTACATATTAGATACTCCAAGAAGGGACCTATACTTAGGTGGTTATTCCCTATGTGTGGGAATGTGTGTGCATAATGGTGAAATATACTATATGATGATACATGTAGTGATATAGCTTGTAACTTAATAAATATTGCTCATGGTATACTTTTTGAATATGGTCAACCTGTAATATGATTTTTCCTCTACTTGATATGAAAATAGAAGAGAATAGGGTATAATAGATTGGTTTTGAAGTTGATTTATTTATATTTAGAAGGTGTTTACTTAATATTTGCTAGATGATGAAAGAGAAGGCTTAGACTTTGATTTATACCACACCTTTTGAAAATATCTAATCGTAAGGTTGTATAAGATAAATAGGTTAACCCATACATTTATAAATATTTTAAAATTAGATTAATTTTGTCTACTAGACACTACCATTGGTTGTAGTGTTCTTCTATGACTAGTAGTGTTCATAAGGAAAAAAAATAGGTACAAATTTGAAACTAACATTCAAGGATGATTATCAAGTTTTAATATTTTTGTGTTATACATGGGACATAGGTAATCATAATGATATTGATAAGACTAAGAGATAAGAATTTAGGCACCATGAGGTGATGAATGTGATATTTTTATCTGTAGTGAGGTGAAGGGTAGAGCCCTAATTGATATTTTTTCAAATGTACAAGACTAAGATGCTATATGTATTATGATTTCATATCTACATTTGGTAATATTGATAAGGTCCTAAATTCATAGTAATTTTTGAGTGAAATAAATATTTTATTAATTATATTTGAGTGCCTTTATTATTTTAATTTGACACGTAGGGATTCAAATCACTAACTGCAGTCCTTTTGTAATTACTTTTCAAGCAATTTTGTTTGAAAAATAAGTTACTCTATGTGCCTCCCATTTTTTTTAATTTATTTTCATTTCCTCTATTTTGGTCTTGCCCTAACACTTAGTGTTTGACAACTATGGAAGTCCCCACTATCTTTATTTCATGCATTTAATATTTTTATCTTTCAAACTTATGAGTACATGCCAAGAATAAACTATGTGGTTTTAAAATATTTTTTAATATCCTTATTTTTTTTATTGTTTATACATTATCTTAAATGGGATCGAGGAATTCTATTATATTTTATTACTTTCATAATATATTTTTTATATCTTATGCTTTAATTAATTTTAAAATTTTCAAAGAGATTTCTATAATATTCTCATTGTTCAAGCATTCTTACATAATACCAAAATTTTATTTTTTTTCTTAATTATATTTACAAACATTTATTTTCCATAAATCAGCGTTTAACAATTACATTACTTTCCTTATGGATCTATACATTGTACATTTGGGAGCAATTTATAGTTTGTATGCTATTGTTTTATCCCATTTGTATCTTGTCAAAAAAAAATTAAAGAATAATTTATGAATTTTTAATGAAATTTATTTAGTAAAGATTAATTATTACATTTAATATTAAAAAAACATAAATTCAATTATACATCTATAAAATTTATCATCTGATCTGCTTGGACTTTGAATTTAACACATTATTTAGTTCACATTAGAATAATATGGTAAACACATATTTATTATTCAAAGAAGGAAGATATTTTTTGGTTGTCTCTTCATAAAAAGGAACAATATATATATATATATATATATATATATATATATATATATATATATATATATATATATATATAGTTTTTTCACAACAAAGTTTTGAAAAGCATGCAAGAGAAAAAAAGATGTCAGTTTGAGAATAAAAATTCCAAAAGGGATGGGATGTAAGAATATCTTGCTTTGAATATTACATTTAACTTGTTAGATAAATATAAGTTTTTTTAAAGAGCTAATAGAATATCTAGTCAATTTACACTTGCTTAGCCATTTTTCCAATGATCTACCAATGTAATTATATCCCTTGTTTATGATTCATCAAGATATGATATAAAATTTTAGGGGTCTAGTCTTAAAATTATCCCTAGTTATGTAAGTGAGAAACACATGTAATAATTATGATTATGATTATGATTATGGGTATGATTAGAATTATGATAATAAAAAGGACTAGTACAATAGTGAATGTTATAGCAAAGATGAAAAATGGAAACACTAATTTTTAATTAGAAGAACCTACTTCCCTTAATTATGATATACATTATTCAATAAATCATACACTCAGATAATAAGAGAAAAATAATAATTAATATACTCATGTTCCTAACATTTCACATGGTCTAAAATACGAGGAACCTCCATTTAATATATCCCATTAATATACAAAGGAATAAGCTTTAAATATAAATTGCAAAAGATGTGAAATTCCTTCTCTCTCTAGAAATGGAAAAAGAATGTGAAATTATTTCTCTCTAAAAATTACAAAATAATGTGAAATCCTTTCTATATACATATTAATTTCAAACTAATGTGAAATTTATTATCTCTCGAACAATGGGAAAAAATGTGAATTCCCTTATCTTTCTCTATAAATAGAAAAAAGTGTTTCCTTCTCTCTTTATAAATTGTAAATGATAAAAACACATGTGATGATTCTTTCTCCTCTCATCTAGTACAATGTCAAAATATATCTTTGAATCATCCTTATATTGAAACAAAATGTGATGAACCTCCATGTACTAACAATGCCTTTATATTCAATGATACATTGCTATAATTTGGCTCTATGAAAGATAATATTATAAATAACCATGCCAACTCCTCTCAACCTATGTCTTTTTAAAAAAATAGTATGCTAAGAACTTCTTCACCCATTTATAATAGTGTACCTATGAAAACATATGTTAATAATATTCAACCATTGAATGATCCTCTTTATAATCATAATATGCCTTCCCAACAATTCATCTCTTTAATCCATGTTATAGATTCCTTGAAACAAAAAATGCACCATCTAACCTTATAAATCAAACCATAACATGCTTGGGTTGACTGTAATGTTATTTATGGAAATCAAGTTGTGTGTAATATGTTGGATGCACCATTACCTCACAAATTCATCATGCATACATTTTTATGTTTGATGGAATTATTAATCCTTATCTACATCTCATAGACTTCATAGATTTAATGGAAAAATATTACTAAAAATATTTACAATATGTTTAAATGGAAATGTTTTGGATTGTTTGACTCTTTGCCTAGATGGTATTTAGACTTCTATCTTGAACTATAAGAGACATTTTTAATGGGATACATTTAGAATAAGGAACTAATGGTTATATATGAACATTTACCATTCCTTCATCAAGGAAAATATGATTATATTTTACAATTTATGACTTATATGCACTAATTGATATAAAATCAACAAATTTGGAAAACTAGTATACATTTTGTAGGGGCATCATCTATCCTATCAAATAAAATTTTCTTTATTTCACTTATTATTCATTTCAAGATCTCTAATATGATACACTTGAATTAGAAGATAAAATGGTACTCAATCCAAATCCTATGAAGGCACATGAAGACATTAGAAAGAAATCACACACAAAGAATTCAAAGCAACTATTTGAATTCATATGGAAAGGATTAAAATAAAGAAAAATAACATTAAGATATTAAATAAATGGAAATAATTATTTTATAAACCAATACCTAAATCATATAAACCTATTTTAAATTAGTGGAAACTACTCAAGTTTTATAGTTTCAGAGATTGATACATGATATTATACATACATTATTGGATATGAAGTTAATCACTCTACCTCCTAACTACTATCACCCTCTTCATTTCCTTAATAAAGTAAAAGGAAAACCATTTTGTATTTATCATGGTATTAATGGACATCAAGACAATGATTATTATACATTGAAATAAAACATTACACAAATTATGGATAAATGGGTTATTACATTTGGAAAATATGACACATGTTCAACAAGGTTGCATTCTCCATCTTCTTATACTACTCATTTAATGAATACCTAGACATCCCATAACATTCTTGAAAATGATAAAATGGCTTATCAAACTTATAAGAATGAATTTTATAGGAGAAGATATTCAAGTTCACATTCTACCATGACTGATCTATCCAAAGATGTTCCAATTTTAAATCCAATCATCACTCAAGATCTTATTAGAAGATACCCTATATAATTCATAGTTGTGAATGATAAGGAAAAACATATTTCAGGCATAGTTACACTTACCTTTAAATGAGTATGGATATCGAAGGTTAATCAATCATCTATGGATTAAGGAATAGTACAACTTATAGAATCTCATAGTAAAAGTAATAAAAATGACTCTCTCTCTCTAAGTATTGCATAAAAGTATCATCAACTAGACTCAAATGATTATAATAAATTCTTATTATAAAGTGTATCAAGAAACCATTTTTTATCATCAAGGATAACTAATAGTACCATGGATTCATATCATATATACATGTTTAATACTTATCAAACATAATATTATTCTACACATGATATCTATACAAATGCACAAATCACAATAATCAAACAACATTTAACGCATGCCAATACATGAACATAAATTCAAATCTAACACATAATGTAATATAAATTAAAAGCATTAAATTTATAAAACGTGCATCATCATATAACATAAATCAAATGTGAAAATTAGAATGCATAGATTAAATAACATGAGATAATAATAATAATAATAATAATAATAATAATAATAATAATAATAATAATAATAATATTTAATTCATTTGAAAACTCATTAAAAATATATCAATGCAATCATAATATATAATCAAATACAATATACAATACAATAAACTCAGTCAAAAATCATGGATACATCCCCTGATGCATCTAAATCATCATTATCATTACCTCCATGCCTACTAGATCTAGATATAGAGGCTATGTTATATCCTTTACACCCTTGATATTGATACCTATATCACCTAACATGATCTTTAATATATCCCAATTACACCATGTTTTGAGCATTCTTTACTTGTAGAGTACAATATCAAGCAATAAGATCCCTAGATACACCTGTACTATTCTCCTAATACTATTATCCTCTAGCAAAACGAATCATGTACCTATGTGAATGAAGGATACACCCTCATCAAACTATACTTTAAACCAAAACATATGGGCCAATTGTTATAAATTTTAATAT
The DNA here is from genome assembly GCA_037957365.1 of Torreya grandis. Classification (NCBI taxonomy): domain Eukaryota; kingdom Viridiplantae; phylum Streptophyta; class Pinopsida; order Cupressales; family Taxaceae; genus Torreya; species Torreya grandis. Next base: position 127,029 of record JARHVA010002399.1, read on the forward strand.
GCACTAGACATCCTCTAGAGTCATGGTCATCTAAATTATAGGGAACCAAATTGTGTAATCTTTTGCATTCCACCTCTCCACTAGGCAATCATGAGGTGTATATCATAGGGTATCTAGATGAGGGGATAAATTTGAAAGGCCTACCATATCAAGTATATTCTAGATAACATCATCCAAACAAAGTTCGTTAATGGTCTTCATGTGGTGATCATATGTAATCTCTCTCACATGTAAATATATATAAAAATAGAAAATAATGTAAAATACTATCAAATACAACTAAATAAGTATGAAAATATATCATAAAATAGAAAATTTATTAGCACACATTAGACCAACATCATCATTATCTTTGGACACTATCATTCTTAATAGTTTATTCCATAGATAAGAATTGTAAAAACTCTAGACGGGTCCATCATAGGTTTGATGGTGGTGACCTAAAAAATTTAATAACGTCATTCCTCTAATCCACTAAAAATATAAATAAAATCATGTAATTTGTGAAAATGAAAAATCAAAATTAGAAAAAGCAAAAAAAATCTACATACCAAGTCCTATAATGGTTGGGCCTATAAGTAAATATATAAATGATAAAATTAATTAGGTAATGGATATCAATATCTCAACATTGTGAAGTCTCAAAACTCAAAATCACTATAAAAAATGTGCAAATGAATTAATAATTTATATGAACTCAACCTATTTATATGGATTAAATTTTAAACTATGTATAATACCAAATTCAAATTATGGGTTAATACTTGAAAATATTCTGGGTTAATAACATTTACTTTGGAAATTATTATATACTCTTATTATCTTTATATGCCTTCTTGAGGCCAAAGTTGATTTGATATTCAAATTACACAAATATAAATCAAAAAGCACACATTTCAAATGATTAATTCAAGATTTAATTAATGTATACGTGTTTTATAAATGATCAACATTATATAATTGTACACATATTTTGACATAATTAATTTAATAGAAGTATCCCTCACATTAAAATGGTATCATATATTGTGATTATTATAGAAAATAATCTCACACACAAATAATATGTATCATAATTCAAGCTTACCAATAAGACACAATGGTTTCAGATAGTTAGATTATTAGATTTTAGAACATTATACATGATTTAGATCATCATAATTCAACAAATTATACATGATTTAGATCACTAGAGTTTAAAAACATTTACATGATTCAAGGTATCAATATGATACAATATGGGGTAGAATTATACATATTTTATGATAAGGGTTTTATAATTTGAGACAAATTATACACATTGGTATATATCCAATGGAAATATGCATTGTAGATATACTCCATTATTCAAGAATAGGAATTATATATTTCCACATACACATACATTTGAGATAAAATTAATAAAAATCAACATATAGATATATAGTCTTTTATATCAGTTGGTATAAATTTATGGAACATGATATTGGTTCATGCACATACACAATGATATAGTTTAAAATTTTAATGACAAAATGTTATTATTAAACTTAAAACTTATTGGAAATAAGATCATGATGGGTGTATAAACATTATTTATTCCTTTTTTATCATGATTTGAGTGAACTTGATTAAAATTGAGTGAAACTACACAATTTCACTTGAGGTCATGATGGCGGCATGAACATAGTTCATTCCCTTTTGATCATACATTGAGATAACTTGAGATAAATTATATGGATTCAATATATAAACCATATGTAAAGTTTATTAATTTTTAGTAATGTGTTAAGGTTTAGTGATGTTTATCACATCATTCATCAGACCTAGTTTGGGTTCCAAAATTTCATCTTTTGACTACTCTCAAAATAATTTCTTGGAAGCTAGTCCATTTCACTATATAAGAATTAAATAATAATAAAATATCCCTCTTATTATCCATATTGAATAGGTCAACTTTTAACCCTCAACATCTTTGCTCTTCGCTCAGTGGGGATACCCCAAGATCACACTCTATGAATAACACCATATGACATACATACAAGTGTAGTTGTTATTTGAATATCTCCTTGATTTTTTAGTATAATCTTACTTTTTTATATGAAATTAAATCTATATAATCACATACATATCATTTTTTAAGAACAATTACACATCATGGAACATTAGAACTAACAAAAAGTCTAAATTTTTAATTACAAATGTAGGTTTACATTTTCTTTTTCTATTTTATCCTATATTTATACTTCCTCTAAAATACTAGATTAAATAATGGATAAATTTAGATACCTAAATTTTTAAAAAGAAGTTCCTTGTTTCATAATTTCTTGAGGAAACATTACATGTATATATCTCAAACTATAGTTTACGTACTTAATGTGGACACCTAAATCTGACTGTCGATAACCTCTAATTAGGGTTTTGACCAATTTCCACCAAAATATAAAATATAACCTTAAAAAAATTAATCACATTAAAATATTTGAACCTGATATAGTCAAATGTTGATTTTGGCTAGGGTATCATTAAATTGGGCAATGCAATTTATGGGCTAGCTAACTTTGATCAGATCATTCTAAGTCAAAATGCCAATTTTACACCTAGGTACTCTAGATTGCTCTTTCCTATCAAATATTTTTGACAAGATGCATGCCTTTGATAGTTTTTGTTGACAATATACTAAATGGAATAATGCATCCAACACATCTAATAGTGACTTCCAATTCTAATCTAGTCAAAATTTGGATCAACAACAAGGCATTATGATCAATTTGAGTAATTTGTGCATAAAGTGCTTAAACATGCTTAAGATCTAATAACGCCTAATTAATAATTCCATGTAAACTTGTTGAAAACTTTTTTTTGGAAATAAATATGGAATATCTACATCATCAGGTGACCTCATTTCTTGGGAAGACATCCCTAGGCCATAAATGCCATAAATATCAGGATTCATGCATTGCATACCTCTTGATTTCCCATTCTTCCAATGTCATGGTGGGGATACTTATAAAATTAATTCCTAAAATTAAATTAATCCTCAACTACGCATCTACATCTTAGGATGGATGTTTTAGGTTCATTTTAGACTTTTTTAAAAATCTATAAATAGAGAGGCCATGGACATCATTTCTAAGCTTAATTTGTGCAAAGTTATAATTCAAGATTGGTTTCAAAAGGTTCATGAAAACTACTGTTACCATGCCAAATTTATTCCAAGCCAAGCCAAGCCATAAGACAAAGGTTCCAAGGAGAGATAGAGGTATCCAAGCTTCCATTAATGAGGACTTCATGAACACAAACTAAGCAAGACAATCAAAGAATACTTTTGGAGCATCAAGGAAGGTAAGGAATGTGTGTTTTCTTGCATATTAGTTGTGCTTTGTTCATTTGTCTTTCTTCACTAAGCTCACCCTAGTAACTAGTCATGAAGATGTTAGTTTAGTGTGTTTTTGATTTGATTTCATTCACTAACACCATACTAATCTCCTCTTCTTAGTCAAATTCTTAGTTCATATAATGGCATGCCCAATGGGACCAATAGCATCCCACACATGAATAAGATCACTATAAAACTTTAAAAAATTCATTTGGATCATTAAAACTCTTGAAATTTGATTTTATAACTTTGTTTTGCCATTTTTCTTTGTCTTGAGTTTACACAGTAACTATCATCAGTTGGTATAGTCATCATTGGTCATTATTGGTATAACCGATGTTAGTTAGATAACCATCATTGGTTAGTAAGTGTAGCCATCATTATTTATATAACCATCATCGATCACTGTGTTTTTCTTAAAAACACAAACTTGAGAGATAATAGGTCATTTTAAAATTCTTGGTTTGGGGTCATATGGACTATATTTTAGATGATTTTTTATTAAAACCTCGTGGTTTCTCATTTTTTTGAATTTGACATTATTTTAGCTTTAAGTTTCATAGATATTTTACAAAATTTATAAAATCCATTTAAAATGTTTCTAATCTAACATATTTGATTTTAGGGTGATGCCTTAAGGGTGGATAAGTAACTAACAAATTTCAAGTTTGATAAATCATGTTTTAGAACATATTTTACATGTTTTAAAATGAATTAGGGACATTATTTTGGTGCTTAAAGTAACATTTAAGGTGTTTAGATAAGTTTTTTTATCATTAGTTTTAAAAGTTACAAATAAGACCAAGGGTTCAAATGAACACCACTTCATTTTTTATATTTGGGCTTAAAAATGAACTCACCTTTCTAAGCTTTTTATATTCACTTATTTAAACTAGATTTTTGTTTGGAAAAGAAGGGGTGTTTCATGTATGTTCTTCCATTTATCCCCTTTATATAACCCTTGGAATCAAAATCACCATTCTTATTTCAAATATCCTAGTCCAAGGCTTAAAAACAAAGTCATCTAAAGCACACCCTAAAAACTCATCAAAGTTTGGGTGACATTGAAAATGACCCTAAAGTATTTATATTTCATTCTTTCTTTATATTTATGAAAACTTGTCTTACGAGGGTGACTTTATCACCTCCCATGAGTTCTTTATGGAAGCTTTGACTTGAGTTTTCACCTGTTGGCATTGAATTCATTTGTCTCCTACTTGGAGTTACACATAGGATGTAGTGGCACTTTGGTGATTGCACTACACTAAGCAAACAATAGGATGTAGTGGTTGGAAAAATATTGGACTCTTTTTATAATAAACCAATTGATATGGACCCAAAATCCATGTTTTTACTTTACATTATTTGGTATGAAAGTTATTATTCAATTGATTCCCCTAGAACGTTTGAAAACATTTAGATCTTAGACAAAACCCCACATACCATGGAAGTATTATTGGTGTAAGGTAAACCTCAAGGTCCATGTCATAGTAATATAATTTGAGAGAAGGGGGTTTTAAAAACCCTACTATATAATGCACATTTACTTTTGGAGGAACACTTAAAATCCTCTTAAATGATGTATATTGATGGATGCTGAAAATACCAAGCAACCTTGTCAGTTTAGAGTCTAAGAGTGATTATTCAATTAATTTTTGTCCTAGACTAAAGTCTTGTTCGAAGTCAAAAATTGATGTAAAAAAATGATACAAACCAAAACACATGGTACTCATTTTCGTTTGAACAAAGAGGTGTTATGTTGTCCATTTGAAGTCATCAAAATTGCCTTGTTCAAATTCCATCAAAACTTGGGAGTCATATCATCTACTTTGGTGCAGTTATGCTACCCAATTGAGCATAGACCTTTTCCTAAGCTATTTAAGTCCTTAATTTATAATATAAATTCTAAATTTCACCTTTATAATTTTCTAATTTTGATGTGTTAAGTGGATTCACCATTTGTACTAAACTTGAGGGAACTTAGGTTCAATTTCCAATTTGGGTTGAAGGTCATTTAAGACTCATGATCATTATCACCACTTGATAAAATTAATCCATTTGGTTTGAAACACTTGTACTTTGAGTCTCTATACCACAAAATTTTGAGTTAATAAGGATAATATTATGCTATCAAATTTGTGGGAAACTATTTTTGCCTTAGAGATTTTTTGAAACAAACACTTTGTCCCATATTTTTCGTAGTCTAATGTTGTTACACTACCTAAACAAATTCAGCTATTGTTTTATAGACCCTCTTTCATAGAGTTCAAATTTGTTCCTACATTTTCAAACCAATCTATGTATACTTTTATAGGCTTTTGTCTAACATAATTATGTCATTCAATTTTGTCTAGCTTTTTTATCAAAAGAACCAAGTTTTATACCATTATTTGTGAGAAAAATAAACTATCTCTAAAGTGCCTTATGTTTCATACCTTATACTTAGTTGGTCAATTTTATATCCAAAATTCAAATGCCTAGTATTTGTTATAAGTGTTTCAAATCCATTAGATTTAAAACCATATTTATTTCAAAGTCTAGTGTTTGATGCCATTTGGCCACAAGTACTAGCACATGCCTTATTTGAGCCTAGATTTTGATGCCACATTTGGCCAAAAAACCTATAAACTTTTACTTTTCCTAGATTACACTGATTTTAAACACTTCAACCTTAGACTTTGGCATTTTTATTTTTGGTCTATTTACTTGCTTATCTGTATGTGAATAGTGAGGCATTAGATAATTAATAGTAGCTTTTTCCCTCATAAATCTTTGCATAAACCTTTTTGATCCTTTTGATTAATGTAGACCAAGTTTGAACATCATCTATCTCAGACATATTTTTAGAGTTTGAAGAACTCTTTGACCTTTTATCAAAAAGCATTGACTATATATCCCAACATGTATTCCTACACTTATAGTGAACTCATATACAATTTGAGGATTAGTAATGTGGTTACATAGGAAAAAATGGTGTAAGACCCCTACACAGATAATATTCCTTATGAGATGGATTATTATCCTTCTTAAAATACTCAATTAGGGGCATAAATACAAGATCTATTAGCTAACTATTTGGTTAACACACCACCTTGTTCAAAAGAAGACCAAGAACAAACTACACAATACCTAGCTATAATACCCATAATTGACAAAGCAATTCTTCAACAGTCACTCTCTACTAATGCACCTTCCACATATGATCCATTCTTGTTTGAGCATCAATTATTAGACAAAAAAGATAAGATTTTGGTTAGAGCCATAGATGTAGGGCCATGTTTCCAGCAAACTTCCCTCATGAGAATTTACCAAGCCTAGAAGGAATGCCTTGCAATATCATTTATGATCAATAGGATTCTTCTATCAATCCTTTGGATCTAGTCCAAACAACATATCATAACCCTAATATGCCTAACATAGGAAAGAACATCATGGAAGACCACTTTAATTAGATGAAAATATCATATAAAACCTACCTAAATCTAGCACACAATTTTAATCAGATGAACATGGTGAGCAAACCCTTTATTGACTTAATTCATTAAATAGGAGTTTTGATAGAGTCAACTAGTTAAGAGAATTAGAGTTTAGACCTATTCATACAAAACACTTTGGTAGATAACTTGCTGCATATACTCAATATTGAAGAAGTATCTTCTACTTCCATGTAGAATAGTGAGCCAAATATAGTGGATAATGTACAAACAATGTCCAATCCCAATCAATGTGGTATTAACATACAAACAACTAGTCAACAACATGTGCCCATAGTTAATACCATGAGTGGATAATCATACCAAGGAATAGGAGCCTCTATACCCCAACCTTCACCATCTATTTCCCAACCTTAATCAGCTTCTTACTTAAGTGTGCAACATACAGGATTAGGTAGTCAACTAGAAACCAATGTCACACCTCAACAATAGAATATAACAAATCTTACTCTTCAACAAGTGATGAGTAGTATTTTATAAAATTAGGCATGATCTAGTGTGTCAATGTAGCTAAGGCCAAATGTATTTCCACCTCAGTAATGGGTAGCTAATTTTCTACCTCACCATGTAATGACAAGCATACCTCTTTAGTCTCATACTAGTATACCAATCTAAAACCAAATAATGCCTAGTCAACAATGTGTAAATATTGGTCAATGATAAATGTAAAATTTTCAACCTACTTTTAATTTACCACATGGATTCATACAACAAGGTGGCTTTCATGTTTCTCAAGTACCTACTAGACAACAACTAGTTCCAAATGTGCCACAAGTTTGGAGATAGGGTCTTGGTCTATAAGTTCCCACTTAAAAGTAAGGTTCGATTAATTGGTAGCATGCCCCTTTTTAACTATAATAGGCATAGTTAGTTATATCCCTCCATCTTAACCACAAATTCCTCCAAGTCAAATCTTTATCTCCAACCCAAACTAGAATATCATACAACCAAACATATAATTCCAAGTGCACTCTAATCCATGTATGCATATTCATGGTCCATTTCCCAACCAAAAAAATATACCCTAATAGATATCTCCATTATACCCTAGTAAAAGTGTCCCACTTGTGACCTCCCAACCATCTACTTGAACCAATATTCTCCCTCAAACCATTATTCCTTCCAGTTTCCTATCTCAAGAATTGTAAGAGATGAAGGAAGCAATTACTGCAATTCAGGCTAGGAAATAAACTAAATTTTTTAATTTGGATGATGTGTGTTCTTATCCATTCAACATGGAGTACTTGAAAATACCATTTCCTCTAGGATACAAACCACTAAAATTTAACAAATATAAAGGGAAAGGTGACCCTAAGGCTCATTTAACCAAATTCTTTATCGCATGTCAACCAGTGGCATATAGTGACATATATCTTTTATTTTTATTTCCTAGGAGCTTGGCTAGATAACCCTTGGAGTAGTTTTTAAAATTTCACAAAAATTTAGTAATGGATTTTGATGATCTTTTTGATAATTTTGTACAACACTTTCCCTATAATATTGAACATGAGATTTCATTAGTGGATTTAACACAAGAAAAGAAAAAAGACAATGAGAGTTTTGTAAGTTATCTATAGTAATGGAGAGAAAATGTAAGACATTTCACCCATAGTTTACTAGATAAGTAATTATCTATTGTGTTTACCAAAATTTTGCATAGTTACATATCTTATCATCTAGAACTATAATTTGCACATACTTTTAAGGAGATCATTGATAAAAGGTTTATTGAATGAGTGAGTTCTCATCAATAAAAGGGTCATCAAGCTTAATTTAATTAATCAAAATCAAGGGACTAATCAGGGAAATGGCCAAAATCAACATCACATTCAAGTGTAAACATCACAATCGACATAGGCCAATAACCAAGAAAGATTGAAGTAATTCAAATGCAATAGGAATGTTGTGGAAAATGGATTAATTGAATCACATCATGTCCAAATGGTGTAAACATCATTTACATAACCTTTTTATCTAACTCTTACTCAGCAACCTCTCTAACCAATACCACAATCATAAGAACCAAGACTTGCATAATAAATACAACAACCTTTGCCATTAAAAAACCCTCCTCCTAGGAGAATTGTGCATGCACATCATGTCTTTAGTGACCTAGGAGAACCTGTTGTGTCTACATTTTTTAATCTTGCTACCACTAATATGATTAGTTAGCCTATAAAAAGGCATTATCTTTAAGGCATTCCTTATCCTGATTGGTACCATGAAAACAAATTTTATGAATATCATCAGGTCAAATGGCATAATATATGAAGATGTGTCCAAAATAAGCATTTAATTGATAATATGTTAGAGAATACGGAGATAATATTGGATAATGATTCTTCTAATTCTAATCAAACTCTTGGGATTTATCAAAACCCCTTTCCCTGATATAACAATCAACAATAAAAGAATAATCAACAACAAAAATAATGGCTAGTGCAATAGCAAAATCAATAGTATCAAAATCAAAGGTTGAACTAGTAGAATCAACAAAATCAATAGTATAACCCACAATGATAGAACAATGGACAAAACCAAGGTTAAAACAATAACAACCAATAAACTTACCATAAAGTTTTACATGACTACAATAGGGTTGTAGGTCATATTACAAGGGGTAGTGTTAATTTCATCTCCATTAATCCTAGACCAAGCACTAATCAACCAATACCATTGATAAACAACAACATTCATCCATATTACATGGATAATCCTTCTTTGACTTGGGAGTGCATACAAGCAAACTAATAAACTAGGACTTCCCCTTTTGGACCTTATATCGACAACTCATCCTTTCCATGTGATATGTCTTCCCTTGGCCCACTCCATAATAACCCATTCTACATATAATTTTATATAAAATTACATAAAGTGAAATGTGTTCTTATAGATGATGGATCAGGCCTCAACATAGTGTCTCTAAAGATCATCAAGCTTCTTGGGTAGACAATGAGAGATCTTTAACTAGAAATGATAACCACCGAAGGATTTGATAATCAAGAAAGAGAATCAAAAGGCATCATTAGCTTACAAGTTATCATTGGGCCTTTGACCCATGATACACTTTGCCATGTACTTGATATTGAGTTGTCATAAAATATGCTTCTGGGTAGGCCTTAGTTACATGATATTTGTATAGTCCTACCAATGCTACACCAATGTATCAAATTCTCCCACACAGGGATGGAAGTGAATATTCCAAGATATTTACACCCATATGAACAATGCAAGCATCTTGAGACGAAGTCTCAAAGCTATAATTATTTGTATGAAATGAATCCAAGTTTCAAGAAGGATAAAGGAAAGGCCATTCTTATTGATCCTTTATAAGATAATTGCATAGATCCTAATATCTTAGATTCCTTTTCCCACATGCTACCTCTTGAAGCTTCTAGTCATTTTACCATTTTAAATAATGGGTTGGGGGAGTATGTAACCCATGATACCTTCCATATTTCCAATATTCCACAAAATCCAAAGACCTTTAGGAGACCTAAAGTCACTCCATGCATGCATTGGTAATAAAATAATAAAGATAAGGGACCTATCACATTTGTACTAGCATCTAGCCCAAAACTTTACCCTCTTAAAGGGGATGAATCATGGTTATACAATGATGACCAAGTTGATTTTTATAAAAGTGCAAAGTATCATATTCCCTATAGGATCATGGAGCATCACAGTTATGAAGGAAGAGGCCTCAGACTGAATCAGTAAGGGACCATTAAGCCAATTTCCATGAATAAGTATGAAGACCTTCTAGACTTGGATTTAACCTACCTGTGGGTGAGCCCACATATCTTATTAAAATTCCATCACTAACACCTAGTGAGGATGATGCCAATAGTGAAGTAGAGTCTGATCACAGCCTCACCTTTGATAACCTAGCTGAGATTAACATATTTGATACGAATGCCATTTATACCCTTACCCCAGTCATTCATCATAGCCCATTACTATTATATTATCCCCGACTAATATATTGGGACCAACAAGAATCCACTTTATTGATTGATGAGTTTCAGAATGATGAGGCATTCTATGAATTTTTAGGCCTTAGAGGCAACATTTGATTAGGAGATCACAAATCAAGATTCTCAATCACATTAGATTTTGAAGCCTATTTCAGAGAATGTGTGAACAACCTTATCTAAAAACAAATAAGTTAAAAATTAAGGTCCCAAAGTGAAAACCTCTTTGAGGTGATTTTTCACCAATAAGAAAGTAAAGATAAAGGCTAATCTAGTGGTGAAAACCTATTTTAGGCACCACTAGATGGGTATGTTCATTCTTGTTTGAATTTAGACCAGGAGACCACCAATAATGAACTTGCCTATGGATCCAAATTTAGTTTTATGAAAAAACAAGTATTTGATCAAATTGTTCAAGAATTTTTGACTATTTTTATCACATAGCCAAATCTCCCATTAGGGGAATCAGATTTATCATGCCTAGGAGAGGTTGAAGAGTAAGTCCTAATAAAGGACCTTGATATAGTCTAGTAGTTCAAGTCTTAACCTACTATTCTAGAAGATGGTTTGACCTAGGAGAACCTATTGTGTCTATATTTTGAATTCTTGCTAATCTAATTAGTTAGCCTATAAAAAAGCATTATCTATAAGGCATTCCTTATCCTGATTGGTACCATGAAAACAAATTCTATGAATATCATTAGGTCAGTGGGAATAATCTATTAAGATGTGTCCAAATCAAAAATTTAATTGAGAATATGTTGGAGAATGGGGAGATAATATTGGATAATGGTGATTATAATTCTAATCAAAGTCTTGGGATTTATCAAAACCCCTTTTCCCATCATAACAATCAACAACAACAAAATAATCAACAATAACAATAATGGCTAGTGCAACAACAAAATCAATAGTATCAAAATCAAAGTTTAAACCAATAGAACCCACAATGACAGAACAATGGACAAAACCAAGGTTAGAATGATAATAACCAATAAACCGACCGTATAGTTTTACATGACTATAATAGGGTTGTAGGTCATATTACAAGGGGTAGTGTTAATTTCATCTCCATTAATTCTAGACCAAGCACTAATCAACCTAAACCATTACTAAACAACAACATTCATCCAAATTACATGGATGATCCTTCTTTGACTTGGGAGTGCATATAGGCAAACCAATAAATTAGGACTTCCCCTTTTGGACCTTATATCGATAAATCATCCTTGCCATGTGACCACATACAAGTGCACTATCAACTGAGACTTGTCTTATTTGGCCCCACACCATTCCCAACATTTGTTAGAAATAATGGTCTAGTATCTAATCTTGATTGTGTAATCATAACTCAAAAGTTAAAAACTACCATCTTAGGACCATAACCATCTACCACTTTGCCTATCATTTAGCCAACTATTCAACCTTGAAATAAACCATTCAATACTGACCAAGACGAGAAGTTTTATCTTATGGAACAATTACAAAAGATACCAACACAAATTTATATTTTAGGTTTGATGCAAACATCAACAATCCATAAGAACATCTTGAATGAGTTCTTAACCCAATACACTATTTATAGTGACATGTCTCCAAATAAATTATAAGCTTTGGTTGGGAACCTAGCTCCAGCCCAATAAGTCACATTCAACCAAAGTGATATGTCTTCCCTTGGCCCACTCCATAATAACCCATTATACATAGAATTTTATATAAAATGAAATAAAGTGAAATGTGTCCTTATAGACAATGGATAGGGCCTCAATATTGTGTCTCTAAAGAACATCAAGTTTCTTAGTTACACAATGATATATCTTTAGCTATAAATGATAACCATTGAAGGCTATGATAATAAAGTAAGAGAATCAAAAGGGACCATTAGCTTGCCAGTTATCATTGGGCCTTTGACCCATGATATAATTTTCCATGTGCTTGATATTGAGATATCATAAAATATGCTTCTGGGTAGGCCTTAGTTACATGAGATTCATGTAGTCTTGTCAATGCTACACCAATGTATCAAGTTCTCCCACTCAAGGATGAGAGTGAATATTCCAAGAGATTTACACCCATATGAACACTGCAATCATCTTGAGGCTAAGTTTCAAAGCTACAATTATTAGGATGAAATGAATCCAAGTTAGAAGAAGGATAAAGGAAACTCCATTCTTATTGATCCTTCATAAGATAATTACATAGATCCTAATCCCTTAGATTCCCTTTCCCACATGATGCCTCTTGAAGCTTCTAATCATTTTACCATTTCAGATAATGGATTGGGGGAGTATGTGACCCATGATACCTTCCATATTGCTAATATTCCACAAAATCCAAAGACCTTTAAGAGACCTAAATTTATTCCATGCATGCATTGGTAATAAAATAACAAAGATAAGGGACTTGTCACATTTGTACCAGCATATGGCCTAAAACTTTACCCTCTTGAATGGGATGAATCATGGTTATACAATGATGACCAAGCTAATTTTTATAAAATTGCAAAGTATCTTATTCCCAATAGGATCATGAAGCATCACTATTATGAAGGAAGAGGCCTCAGACTGAATCAACAAGGGACCATCAACCCAATTTCCATGACTAAGTATGATGACCTTATAGACTTGGATTTAAACTACCTGGGGGTGACCCCACATATCTTATTATAATTCCATCACTAACACCTAGTGAGGATGATGCCAATAGTGAATTAGAGTCTGATCACAGCCTCACCTTTGATAACCTAGCTGAGACTAACCTATTTGATACCAATGCCATTTATACCCTTACCCCAGTCATTCATCATAGTCCATTACTATTATATTATACCTGACTAATAGATTGGGACCAACAAGAATCCACTTTATCAATTGATGATTTTTAAAATGATGAGGCATTCTATGACTTTTCAGGCCTTAGAGACAACATTTCATTGGGAGATCACAAATCAAGATTCTCAGTCACATTAGATCTAAAGCCTATTTTGGAGAATCGGTGAACACCCTTAGCTAAAAAAAAATAATTAAAAATTTGAGGTCCCAAAGTGAAAACCTCTTTGAGGTGCTTTTTGACCAATAAAAAAGTTACGATAAAGGCCAATCTAGTGGTGAAAACCTATTTTAGGCACCACTAGATGGGGATGTTCATCCTTATTTGAATTTAGACCAGGAGACCACCAATAATGAACTTGCATATGGATCCAAATTTAGTTTTGTGAAATAACAAGTATTTGATCAAATTCTTTAAGAAATTTTGACTATTATTGTCACATGGCTAGATCTCCCATTAGGGGACTTAGATTCATCATGCCTAGGAGGGGTTGAAGAGCAAGTCCTAACAGAGGACCCTAATATAGTTTGATAGTTCAGGTCTTTGAATACTATCCTAGAAGATGGTTTGACCCTTGTAATTGAGGATACAATGGAGGTAAACATCAGGACTCCATTAGAACTGAAGTGGATAAAGTTAGGCACATCGCTCACTAGGAGGAATGTAAAGTCTTTACTACTCTTTTGAGATAATTTGTAGATATCTTTGCATGGGCCTATTTTGACATTCTAGGTTTGGATCCCACCTTGGTTTTGTACCACCTTATGGTTAATCCTAATGCCAAACTGATAAAATAAAAGCTATGTAAGATGCATCCTCACATTGTTGTATTGGTAAAGAATGAGTTGGAAAAACTCTTAGAACGAAGATATATCTAATCCATTGACTACTCAAAATAGATATCTAATGTTGTAATATTAGAAAAAATCTTGAAGGAATCATAATTTTTACTAATTTCAAGACATCAATAAAGCTTGTCTTAAGGATGAATTTCCATTACCTAATATTGACATGATCATCGACTCCATGGCAAGTTATGAAATGCTTTCACTCATGGATGGATTTTCAAGATACAACTAGATTATAATAACACCAAAATACCAACATAAAGCAATGTTCACATAATGGCATTTGGCTTTAAGAATGATGGAGTTGCATAGACCATCCAATAGTGTTACATAATATATTTGAAAGATTATGGGAGTACAAAGTTAGAATAAACCCAAAGAAATGTGTGTTTGGTGTAACCTCAAGAAAATTACTTGGCTTCATCATGTCTCATAGAGGTATTGAAGTTGATCTAGCTAAAGTCCATGCTATAACCAAGATGCTACCACTAACCAATTTGAAGCAACTCTATAGTTTTTATGGTAAGATCCAATCAATTTGACACTTCATCTCTCAATTAACATACAAGTGTCATGCATTTACACATATTATAAAGAAGGGAGTTGCATTTCACTGGGATGATCACTGGCAAATAGCTTTTCAACAACTCAAAGACTATCTTGTTTATCTAGTTGTTTTATTAACTCACATGTTAGGAAAACCATTATTATTATACCTATCAAATATAAAAAATTCTCTATGGGAATGCTTGGCTCAACATGATGACAATGAAAAAGAGAATGCCGCATACTACCTAAGCCATACCTTGGTCTCATATGAACATAACTATGCACCTATTAAAAAGGCTTGTCTTGCCATGGTCTATGAAGCTTAGAAACTATGCCATTACATGTTGAATAATAAGACCATGGTCATTTAAAAATTATATCCACTCAAGTATCTACTATCCAAAACAACTTTATAAGGTAGAATGGCCAAATGGATCATGCTTTTTAGTGAGTTTGGCATAGAATATGTCAATTAAAAGGTAATTAAGGGACAAGTTTTTGTAGATCAAATTTTTGAAGTACCTCTTATAGACACAAAGACCCTCACATTTCATTTTCTTGATGAATCCATAATTACTGTCATTGACACACCTCTTATAGAGTAGCACTGGAAGCTCTATTTTGATGGTTCATTTACTACACATGAATCAGGGGCATTCCTATTGTTTATTACACCATAGGGGGATCTAATCTTTAAATAATTCAAAATCAATTTTCCTTGTATGAACAACATGGGTGAGTATGAAGCACTTGTAGAAATTCAACAAGTGGTACAATGGAATATATCTCATTTCAAGGTTTATGGTCATTCTTAGTTAATCGTTAATCAGGTTACAAATCATTTTCAAGTAAAAGATGATAAGTTGGTTCTATATAAAGCCATGGTTGACACTCTTAAGAAATAAATTGCCAAAACTTAGTATGAGTACATAATAAGGGATAGTAAAGTGAGGAATCAAGATGTAACAAACATACCTGGATGGCGTGTGGAGAAACGGATGGACCAGGCGAGGGTTCGGGCGTGGGTGTGGGCAAGGAACGCGTGCAGCAGGAGGAGAAGACTCTCAATGAAAAAGAGCAGACATTCATGGGGGAACGTCCCAGGATTACCTAAGTCAATGGCTATTTCCCACGCAGCCAGGACAAACCTGTATTGTTGCTTTCCCAGGAGGTTATCAGAGAGGATGTGGAATACCTATCAGGCCATGTACTTATCTGCAAATTCATGGGTATCAAAATTTCCCAAGTAGATTTGGAAGCCTGGATGAGGCACACCTGGTAGGTAGAGGGTGAATTAGATATCATGTTGGCTGCCAATAGTTATTTTTTAATTAATTTCTCCTCAGTTTCAGATAGGAACAGAATATTTGAAGGGGGGCCCTACTTTTATGACCGTGTAGGCCTATTTATTAAACCATGGCACCCAGGATTTAACTCTACAGAGGAACTGCCAACTCAAGTCCCTATTTGGGTTTAACTGCCAAGACTCCCATTGGAATTCTAGAGGGATGATATTCTCAGGCAGATAGCAGCTTTATTGGGCACCCCAGTAACGGTTGCACACCAGTCATTAGACAAGAAATATATCTCCTATGCTTGAATCTGTGTGGAACTTAACCTTAATAATCCTCTTCCAGACTCAATGGAAATTTGCTTGGGGAATTCATCCTGGACCCAACAGATTGATTATGAGTCGATTCCCTTTAGGTGCAGACTCTGCCATGCTTACGGTCACCTGTATAGACAATGTCCTCAGGGTTTCAAAAGCAAAGGACTGACTCCTAATGCTGGGAAGGTCCCAAGGCAAGATACTCATCTGGAAACTGCAACCGCCCACCCTGGGAATGCAGGGAATGTGAAAACCCCTACAGGTTCAAATATGCCACATCTGGGTTATTTGGAGGGGAGTGGTGTGGACAAGGAAGGCTTTGCTCAAGTCCGTCGCAGGGGGAAGAGGAGTGGGCAAAAATGAAGGAACCAGGACCGCACCTGTGAAACAAGTTTTAATCGATTTGAAGTTCTGGATAGTATGGCTGTGGAAGATGGGATACCGCCTAATGCGATGGATGGACTTGCGGAGGAAGAGTTGAAAATTTCTTGCCTTGGTGAACCCCAAGATATGGTAACCCAACCTTGCTAGGAGATTGTGATTGCCTCTGAGGGGAGAGATTTGATTTTGTCCCCAACACAGAGGGATAAGGAAGGTAACTGGGCAGTAGTTGTTAAAGATTTAGAAGTTGTTCGGAAGGACAAGGGAGTTTCAGAAGCGCTTGGTCTGGTGCATAGACCAGTCAAGAAAGCTGCCTTATCATCCCAATCTAGACCGGGGCATAGAAAGGATCAGGAGAAATTAAAACTCACAGGAGAGCTGCTGGTGGAATCTGGGGTGGTTAAAACCTTGGATCAAATCTACACCCAATCTCCTCAATGATAGTTCTCTCCTGGAATGTTAGGGGATTGCATAGTGCCCCTCAAAAAAAAGCTATGCGCCGGTTGATCTCTAAGCATTCTCTGGATATTCTTTGTATCCAGGAGACCAAGTTATCTATTGATGCTATGTATCTCTGTCTTCCTAGTATATGGGCTGTGGGACAATGTCAGTGTGTCAGAGTGAGGGGCTCTGCTGGGGGTTTGGCTGTTTGTTGGGATCCGAGGAAGGTTACCCCACTTCATTAG
Source organism: Torreya grandis (assembly GCA_037957365.1). Classification (NCBI taxonomy): domain Eukaryota; kingdom Viridiplantae; phylum Streptophyta; class Pinopsida; order Cupressales; family Taxaceae; genus Torreya; species Torreya grandis. Next base: position 144,757 of record JARHVA010002399.1, read on the forward strand.
GTTGCTGATACCTCGACGCTCTCAAGGACCGCTATCTCCCCTGAGACTGGAAAACTGATGCTTGTTTCCAATATATACGCTCCTGGGGATATTCATGGATAACACAGGCTCTGGCAACATTTGGGGCTTATTCAGAGCTTTTTTCCTTATCTTCCATGGATCTTGGGTGGTGATTTCAATGCTATTCTCAACCTGGAGGAAAAAAGGGGAGGATCTACCAGGGTTGATCCCTCTTCTATTCTCTTTAGACACCACGTGGAATAGCTGCACCTATCTGATGTGCAACCTTGTAATGGCCTCTTTACCTAGAGCAACAGAAGAATCGGTAAGGATGCTATATCTGAGCATTTAGATAGATTCTTAGTTTCTTGTTTTTGGCTATCCAACACCTTCTCTATTTCCTTGGAAATCTTGGAATGGAGAGGCTCTGACCATTGGCCCATTAAGCTTATAACCAATTCGATTGAAGGGCCCAAAAATCTACCCTTTAAGTTCCAGCTTATGTGGCTCAGGGATGCATCTTTGCAAGCTCTGATGGCTCATTGGTGGATGCATGGAGGACCGGCGTATGGGACAGCCACGTACTATTTTGCTAAAAAGCTTCAGTTTGTCAAGAGAAAACTACAGGTGTGGAACAGGAACAATTTTGGTAACCTCAATGCTATGAGGAGAAAAGCTCAAAATAAGTTGGATAGTATTACCAAATAGATTCTTGATTTTGGTTCGACAGAGGCACTTCATAAGGCTGAATTTGGAGCTTTGAGTGAACTTGATGAATGGGAGCTGAGGGAAGAAATTTTTTGGAAGTAGAAATCCCAGATTGACTGGCTCCAGGAAGGTGATAGGAATACTGCCTTTTTCCACAAGTCTGTCTAGGCTAGGTGCAATAGGAATTATATTACTTCTCTTTTGTTACTGGATGGTACTCGGGTGGCTTCCCCTCAGGCCATTTCAGAGGAGGCGGTGCGCTTTTTCTCTGAGCTTTTGGCTAGTACTGCGCCTTCTGCAGAGGTGGAGGAGAACTCTATCTTGGCTTGTATTCCTCCTATCATCACACCTGAAATGAATGAAGCGCTCTTGAAGCCGATTGATAAGGAAGAAATTGAGAAAATTGTTTTTTCCATGCATAGAGGTAAAGCGCCTGGGCCGAACGGCTTCCCAGCTAAATTCTTCCAAGATTTTTGGGAAATCATCAGTATGGATTTGGTGGCAGTGGTTCAGGAATCTTATCACAATAAAGAGATGCTGAGAGTGCTCAATGCTACTTTCTTGGTGCTGATTCCAAAACAAGAGCAGGCGAACAGTTTGGACCAGTTTAGGCATATCACTTTATGCAATATGGTGTACAAAATCATTACCAAACTTATTTCTGAAAGACTCAAAGTTCTGCTTCCTACGATCATATCGGAGGAACAGGGAGGCTTTGTTACTGGTAAGCAGATTCTGGATGGCATGGTGATTGCCTCGAAAGCCATCCACTCCATGAGCAAATCACATGAGAGAGCTATGTTTATCAAGCTCGATTTGTCTAAGGCATATGACAGGGTTGAGTGGTGTTTCCTAAGAAAGATCCTGAGTGCTTTTGGCTTCAGTTAGGAATGGATCCAGTGGGTTCTTAGTTGTGTTACTACTCCCTCGTACTCTGCTCTCATTAATGGTGTGCCTTCTAGACTGTTCAGGGTGGCGAGAGGGCTTCGCCAGGGGGATCCAATTTCTCCGTACTTGTTCATTATCTTGGCTGAAGGGCTTGGGCAGCTGCTTAAATTTTGGGCAGCTTAGAACCAGATTCACGGCTGGAGTTGGGGACATGGGATTACTAATCTGACTCATCTCCAATTTATGGATGACACTATCTTGACAGGTGCAGCTAGGCTGAGGGAAGCTCAAGGTTTTAGAAGCACTCTGGACACCTATCTTTTGGCTACTGGACAGAAACTAAATGAACACAAATCGGCCATATTCTTCTTTAATACCCCCATTTCTATCCAGCGTAGAATTGCTGCGGTCCTTAGATTTCAAATTCAGGCTCTTCCAGTAACATATCTGGGGATTCCCATTGTTGTGGGCAGACAACCCAGGCTATTCTGGCAAAATATCTTGGATAATTTGAGGCAAAGAGTTAATCATTGGACTCATCGCTGGCTTACCACAGCGGGACGTGTGACTCTTCTGCAATCTGTCATTCAAGCTCTGCCCATTTATCGTAGTATGATTCAGGTGGCCCCGATTTACTTTCTTCGTGAGTATGATGCCCTCTCTCGGTAATTCCTTTGGAGTGGTGACCTTCGGCACTCAAAATGGAGCCTGGTTAATTGGGACACGGTTTGTAGGCCCAAGAAGGAAGGAGGCCTCAGTCTTAGATCTGTTATTCTTGCCAGGCAGGCTCTCACGGTGAAGTTGTATTGGCATTTGTGCACTAATCAATCTCAGCTCTGGGCCCGCATTGTGATAGCAAAATACTTCCCGAGAGCTATTCCGTTGGAGGTTCCCAGGCTTCCTGTGGAAGGGAGGGGTTCAATGGTGTGGCACACCCTTAAAGTGGGAGCCTCGTTGGTCAAGGCCAAGCTGTTCTGGATATGTAATAGTGGTGCGGAGACTCTGTTCTGGGAGGATTCTTGGAATGGAGCCCCGCCCCTTCTCACCTCCCATCCTCACCTGCAGAGCCTTTGTGATGCCTTCCATGAGGCTGGATGGGACACTGTTGACAGATATAAAGAGGTTTTTACTTTGGGTCCGGCTGTGGCCTATAAGTGGAAGAATGTCGCTGACTGGCCGTGTGGAGGCACGGAGGATAACAGGCTGGAGCTTGCCCTCCTTCTGGATGGCAGAGGTTGTAGCGCTTTGACTAAGAAAGATAATTTGGCTTGGGGAGGAGATGCAACTGGGTTGTATTCTGTTGCCTCGGGTTACTTGGAGCTGACGAAGCAGAGTTTTGGGGAAACAGAATTCTATTGGAGCAAGAGAATTTGGAATTCTGCCTCTTGGCCGAAATGTAACTTCTTTGCCTGGACGCTTACTTACAATCGCTGCCTCACTTGGGATAACCTTTGCAGAAGGGGATTTCAAGGCCCATCCAGGTGTGTGTTTTGCTGTGAAAATGAGGAAAAGGCGGAGCACATTTTATTTTCCTGTCCATTTGCCCATAGTCTGTGGCATCAATGGTGGGAGGCATGGGAATGCCCCTGTTGGCATGTGGTTTCCTTGGATGATTTTTGGCATCAATTGGATCCTCCTCCCAGCAAGGCACCTATTCTACAAAATGCTTGGTATGTGGGTCCTGTTTTTCTCCTTTGGAACCTGTGGATTGAAAGAAATAAAAGAATTTTCCAAGGGAGTGCTCGAAGCAGTAGGGAGCTGTGGTTAAAGATTTTGGTCGCGCTCCAAGAGACCATCCACGCGAATTTGGGTAGAGGGGATGATTTGGCCCAGTCTGACGCGAAGATCCTCACGCGTCTCTCCCCTGTTCTAGGTTCTGCGGGTAGGACAGGCCAACTTTCTCATATTAGTTGCTCTGCCAGACTTAGACCGCGCCCCATAGACCAGACGGGTAGATGGAAGCCACCCGCAGAAGGCACCACGAAGGTGAACATCGACGGCTCTTCTAAAGGAAATCCGGGCGAGGTAGGCATTGCTGGCGTGGGGAGAAACAATACTGGAGAGATCCTCTTTCTTTTCTCTATTTTCAAAGGTCAATACACGAATAATTACATGGAGGCATTGGCTATCCTGGTCACCTTGCAAATTTACTGTCAGAAGGGATTGCTCAATGTTATCTGTGAGTCAGATTCTTAGGTCGTTGTTAATCTGCTGAGGAATGGGAATTTAGAGGGAGTGAACTGGCAGCTCGCAGCTCTTATCAAGCAAATTCAATAGATTAGTATGGTCTTCGAGGTTGTTTCCTTTCGGCATATTCCCCGTGAATGGAATGTTGTGGCGGACCGTCTTGCCAAATGGGCCACTAAACACGGGCCAAATTGGGCTGTTTATGATCACGACAGGATCCCGGGGGAGTTATCTCCCATCCTGTCGCAACTCTTGGAGCATGATAGAATGTTGTAATTCCCCATTTTCGGGTGTTTCTGAATAAATTTTTACCCCCTTTTAGTTGTATAATAAGGGATAGTAATAAAACTTTAGATGCCATGGATATTATTAGCTTTCTGATTTGACAAATAGATAAAGCTAGAGAGTATCAGTTCCTCATTGATAATTTTTCAACACTAGCTGATAAACCTTCAACTGTTGTGATGATTTGTGATATCTTTGGTCTTAATTCTATCTATTATTCAGACCTTTATACCTATTTCCATGACCAATTTTTACCACCCAACTTATCTCATAAGCAAACCAAAGACTTTATCCATCAATCCACTCGTTATACTCTACTTGGATCCACCCTTTACCACCATAGTTTTGATGTAACTCTGCCTTGTTGTTTAACTTTGACAGAATCTACACTAGCATTAAGGGAAGATCACAAAGAGGTGTGTGTAACTCATTCTAGTAGGGCAGTCCTATCCAAAAATCTCTTATGTACTAGTTATTATTGACCCATGATGGATGCAGATGTAGTTGCATATATAAAGAAGTGTGACGAATGGTAATGACATGCTAATCTAATTCATGCCTCAACCCAAACTCTAAAACTAATGTTGACACCATGGTCATTTTCTACATGGGGACTTAACCTCATTGGGAACATCAACCCCACTTCATATAATGGCCATAAATATATCCTTACTACCACTGAGTATTTCACTAAGTGGGTTGAAGCTATACCCCTCACTTACATGATTGGAAAGTAAATTTCCAAACTCATCTTCAACCATCTAATTTATCACTATGGTATTCCCTCTAATATTATATCTAATAATGGAGGATCATTCAAGAATAAGAATTTAGACTAGCTATGTACTGAATATAAAATTACACAACATTTTATTACAACATATTACCCTCAAGGTAATGGCTAGGTCGAATCATCAAATAAAAAAAATTGTTAACATTCTCAAAAATATTGTCAATGATGTTAGTTGTGAGTGTCACCTTCAAATATTACTTACCCTTTGGGCATACTATACCAATCATCATACCCCCATAGGAGCTATTCCATACTCACTTGTTTATGATATTGAAGCCATCCTTGACATTGAGGTCAACTTTTTCCTTCACTATGCATCTCTTTCAAGCATGTCTTAGATGATCATGACTATGAAGTAGCTTGCCTAGAAGAGTTATACCTACTTGATGAGAAATGCATAACTACACCCAATAATCTTCAAGTGTATCAGAACCAACTCAAAGGCCACTATACTCGATGTGTTAAGTATAGAACATTTGAACTTGGTGATCTTGTTTTTAAGGAAAACCAAAAGAATAACATGACTAAGAATAAACATAAAGGAAAATTCAAACCAAATTGGATAGGGCCTTTCATTATTACTACAAATTATGGATCAAGAGCATACAGACTTACCACACTAGACAAAGATGAACTTCTTGAGTTGAAGAATATTATTTATCTCAAGTGGTATTATTGGGTGCTAAAGTGTATTATTTATAAGGACCATTTCATGTTGTTCCATTTTATCACTATTATTCTCTATAAAAATATCATTCTTATCCATCCTCTTATCTGTATCCATTTTCCCATTTATTGATCTATCAACCAAACCATGTTATAGAGCCTAGACTAGTTGACCTTAGTTTTTGCCATTCATTATGCATTTTTAGCATTGAGGAATCTGATCAATTTCATCAATTGGTTTAAGTAATTTAGATAGAGATCATATTTTGGAGTAGCGTGACAGAAGTTTTGACAGTTGTATCCTTTGTTTGTTATTCCTTTCTTATAACTAGTCTTGCTACTAATATAACCACATTTGGGAAAATTATTACCATTAATCTATGTCATTGTGTCCTAGTTATAATTGTCTATAGGCAAACTAGGGGCAACATTTATTTCTTAAGCCTTGATGTACCAATTTACCACTTCTTATGCCATGCTATGCCTTTTTACCATGTATGCTTATTTTGTTTGAATTGACTGCTACACTAGTCAAATTATTCTAATATAGGGTAAAGCTATAGTGACTGGAGGTCCTATTTTGGGACTATGTAGGCAACACTTGATACTTGTTGAGGTCAGCTCAGTCACCCTTTTCCCCATGCTCTCACTATTTTCCAAGCAACCTAAGCCATGCTCTCATCATTTTATAAGAAACCTAAGTTTGAATTCTCTCACCATTTTGTGAGCTTGAACCATTTAATTTCTCATCATTATTGATCAAGTTGAGATACTTCAAAAAATTCTAGAAACATTTTTAAAATTGTAAAAAAAACTGAAAACATTTGACCACTTCTTTGCCTTAAGGATTTTGGGAACCCTTAATAATTTACAAGAAAACCACTTGTCACTTAGTTTACCCATAATTTTTGTCCTTTTATCTCATGCACTTGTTATTTTTCAAGATAATTTCTCTTCTTCTATCACATCCATTTTGTTTTTTTTTCTCATAGTTATCACATTCTTCCCATTCCCTAGGAGAACTACATTTGATCTAAAGTTTTTTTATTGGATATTACATCCATGGAACTATGTAGGCAACACTCACTTACCTAGTCCATATGGATATAGCTTGGCCACCCCCTTCCCTTTCTTTTATTCCTCCATTTTTTTTGTTTGTTTGTTTGTTTGTTTAGTTGTCATCTATTTTCTAGGGGCAATGTTTGTATGGTTTCTATTGCATTTTTTATTTGTTTGTTTTTGCTTATTTTGTTTGTTTGTTTGCTTTCAACATTGTTGCCTTGATTTAGTTTATGTGTGTTCATTAGGTGATTACTTTCCCACACTTACACTTGAATCCATTCATATTCATATGTTTACATTATCATCATGGTTTTTATCATTGGTGCATTATTTTCTATTGTGTATTAGATTACAACAGTTAGTCCTTATGCATATTTTAGCCAAGTCCTCATGATATTATACCATGATGCCTATTGACACGTGCTACAACAAACCTCAAATTCAAAAAGTCTATTTAATAATGGTGGTATCTCTTTGGCACTAGCATCTTGATTCCATCCTAATCATATCCCAAATAGAGTAATTAAACATGATATAATCTTAAACTTTATTAGTTCAGATGAGCATCTCCCTACTAGTATGTTGTTCCAATTCATGATTACCCTTTGTGTTAATTTTTCATCATCCTCAACCAAGTTTATCATGTTTTCCATAATCAGGGTCCAATGACTATAACCACCTATGGGTAAATCATTGCACACCATCCCACTTGCATTTCTCAATGATTATAACAACCTTTGGGTAGATCATTATGTTTTCACCACTTCCCTTTTTCTACCCATACAAGGGCATGGTATTATCTTATTTATCTGTCATCACTGGGAAACCTCCATCTTCTCAATGATTATAACCACCTTTGGGCATATTATTGTGTTATCATACCATGTTGCCACTATTGGAGTACAATGCTTATAACCACCTTTGGGAAAGCCATTGTACACCATCCCAATTTCATTCTCAACTATTTTGACTACTTTTTCAATATCATTGTGTTTTCACCCCATCATATTTCCTTTCTTTGGTCCCCTCATTTTACTTCTTATGGAGGGACCATTTACTGACTTGCTTGTGCTAACTGTTCCCTCGAGGGGGCATCATACAATTAGTTTATCATCATTTAAATTATAGGCATACAAAACCTTTTCATTCTTTTAAAAGATATCACTATGATTATAGCTTGTAATTTCTTCCCAAATAGGGGCAAACTATAGACACCTAAATCTAGCCATTGATAACCTCCAATTAGGCTTTTAACCAATTTCCACCAAAATACACAATTTGATATAAAAACACTAAAGCACATTAAAAGCTTTGAACCTAATATAGTCAAATTTTGATTCTATCTAGGGTATCATTAAATGGGGCAATGCAATTTATGGGCTAGTTAACTTTGATTAGATCATTCTAAGTAAAAATGCTAATTTTACACCTAGGTACTCTAGATTGCTCTTTCCTATCAAATCTTATGCAAAAGACACATGCCTTTGATATTTGTTGTTGAAAACATCCTAAATATAATAAAATATCTAATGCATATAATAGTGACTTCCAATTCTATTAGATCATTCTGAGTAAAAATGCTAATTTTACACCTAGGTACTCTAGATTGCTCTTTCCTATCAAATCTTATGCATAAGACACATGCCTTTGATATTTGTTCTTGAAAACATCATAAATAGAATAAAACATCTAATGCATATAATAGTGACTTCCAATTCTATTAGATCATTCTGAGTAAAAATGCTAATTTTACACTTAGGTACTCTAGATTGCTCTTTCCTATCAAATCTTATGCACACGACACATGCCTTTGATATTTGTTGTTGAAAACATCCTAAATATAATAAAACATCTATTTCATATAATAGTGACTTCAAATTCTAATCCAGTTGAATTTTGGACCAATAACAAAGCATTCTAATTAATGTGAGTATTTTGTGCACAAAGTGCTTAAACATGCTTAACCCAAATAAAGACCTAATTAATAATTCCATGGAAACTTGTTGAAAAATTTGTTTTGGAAATAAATATGGAATATTTTACATCATTAGGTGACCTCATTTTTTGGGAAGACATCCTTAGGCCATAAATGCCATAAATATCAGGATTCATACCCTCCATGCCTTAACAATGCCTTCCATGATGCCCTATATACCTCTTAAATGTCCCTTATTCCAATGTCATGGTGAGGATAATTATAAACTTAATTCCAAAAAATTAAATTAATCCTCAACCACACATCTGCATCTTAGGATGGATGGTTTAGGTTGATTCTAGACTATCTAAAAAATCTATAAATATAGAGGCCATGAACATCATTTCTAAGCTTAATTTATGCAAAGTTATAATGAAGGATTGGTTCCAAAATATTCATGAAAACTAGTGTTACAATTCCAAATTGATTCCAATCCAAGATAAGCCATAAGCCAAAGGTGCAAGGAGAGATGGAGGTAGCCAAACTTCCATTGATGAGGACTTCATGAGCACAAACCGAGAAAGCCAATAAAAGAATACTTTTGGAGCATCAAGGAAGGTAAGGAATATGTGTTTTATTGAATTTTAGTTGTGATTTGTTCATTTTTATTTCTTCACTAATCTCACCCTAGTAACTAGGCATGAAGATTCTAGTTTAGTGTGTTTTTTATTTGATTTCATTCACTAACACCATACTAATCTCCTCTTCTTATTCAAATTCCTAGTTCACACTTATTAGTGTAAGTATTATGGTCTTAGAATCATCTTAATGATTATATTTGGTTGTATGACACCTTTTCTCAATCATTGTCAGCTTGATTTTCCATATTACATAGATGTTTAGCCATTTTGAGAATTTTGGTGTCTTTTTAGGCTTCTAGTTAGTTTCACCATTTATGGTCGGTATCAATTATCGATAATGACTAAATATGATGTAATTGACCCATGTATATTTTTAGTTTATTTTTTGTATTTTTTAATTTATGACCATTTTTTTATCCATGTTTGAACTTATTTTATCCAAATTTGCATGTCACTAACTCATTAATTAAAATTTCAAGGATCTTATATATACAATGTCACTTTAAGGTATTTTGGGATAAGCACTTTGAATAATCAAGAGCTAAACAAGAACACATATTCCACTTACTAAATTATTAGAGATCAATATAAATTTTACAAAGGAAACTTTACCTTTTCATGCCTATACCAAAGGAGAGATAAGAGAAACAGAATTTATTTTTTCATTCACAATTAGACACACACATTATCAAGATAACTACATTATATTTTTACCTATTAAGAGTATTAACAATGTAGTGAAATTCTTATAAAGTTAATAGAGATTGACAAAGGTCATTCTAACTCAACCCTTTCACCTAACATCACTATTTGATATTAGATTACTTGTGTAGAATGATATTTTAATCATACATGTATATATATTTAATATTATGAATGTGACTAAAGGTATAAATAGGAACTAAAAATATAGGTGAATCATCATAGAATAAAATAGGAGGTCTCTATGTGTAGGGTCATTACTAACCACTTTAGGTCAGTATCAACTATTGATAATGACCCAAATTAACAGAAGTGACTAGGAGATAATAGGTGGGAACTAAGCATACACAAACCATTTTAATAGTGCAAAGATGTAAAATTCATATACTTAGAACTCATATAAATATGGAAAAAAAATATAAGATCCATCTTAACTCTTGTTATGAATTCATTATTATATCTAGCTTGCATGATTTGTCATAGTTCAAATCAATTTGTAGGAGTACTTGTGTATAATGGACAAATACAAATTAAATATTTATTTAATTAGTTTAAATCCTATTAGGGGTTTTAAAACTAAAATAAGGTAAATAAAAATATTTTATTCAATATTTTAGACAACCAACCCTAATAAGAGTCAATCATGGTCACATGATTCACAATAAACATACAAAAGATACTAAGGAATAATCTTAGGGATAATGTTCTCAATAAAATCCTAGTGTTTATTGTCTTTATGTCATCAATAGATTACATGAATAAATGTTGTTTCCATATCTATGTAAAGGATTATCCTACACCAAAAAATAAAAACTATGGAATGGGATAGAATATACCATCAGGAAAATGTTATTTATTTTATCGCAAAGACCTCTATTTTTGGCCTCCTTCAAATGCATGATTTATATAAGTTTTGTAGTAGCCAGTGTTATAGATGATAGTCCTATCCCAAACCCAACTATATAGATGGTTGGAAAACCTTCTTTGGTACCTATCAAACACCTTACCAAGTGAATGATTAAGCAATCATAGAGAGCCATTGTGAGTAGGATTATAATATTATCAATAAGGCTTCAGGTATCTTAATATTCTGACTAGTTTTTCCATCTTTGTAAGAGTTTACTATTATAATTATTTATAATATAATTCATATAGATGAAAAATGAATCAAGATGGGTCCAATGCATTAAGATAAAATTTTACTTAAAATATGTGAAATTATAATGTTTAATTTCAACTTATAAGGGTAGTAGTGTAGAACAAAAGCATATTTGCATTTAATTTTTTAGAATAAGATTGTCATAACATAATCAATACAAAAATCTAAGCAGAAGAAAAAATTTAAGGAATTAATTTTTTTTAATTTATCTAATTGTAGTTGAATATTTTAAGATTAAAAAAATAGGAAATATCTATACTAGCTAAAAAATTTTAAGAACATAGAATTTAGTATTATTAAATCTAGTTTTTGGTTAATTTAAACAAATTATGTACATTTTGTAATAAAATTAAACATATTTATTCTTTTTTAAGATACTAATTAGTGCATTTGAATTTTTTAAAATTTGTTAAGAACCAACTAATTGGTGAAAATATCTTGCATATAGATATAGATCTTTAGACACCCAAATTTGGTATAAACCTCTTGTTCTTATTTTTTATTCCATTTTTAACTTATTTGATAAAATGTTTATATTTTAACCTATTTTTAGGATGGCCCTAACCTCACATAAGTCTACATTTTTACCATAAAGATTAAAGTCATTTCAAAACTTATCTAAAATATATCCTTTCCTACATATTATCCATTATACATCCCTAACTCAAAAATATATCCTAACTTATCTCCCAAGAAACTCTTTTTTGTACACACCCATCTAGGACAAACATGTACCCATAAAAGTTCATCTATTTTATATTTTTGGGTACATCTCTTTATTTTATCATTATTCATGAAATTTAACCCACAACATTTTTATTTTCATAATTTTGACAATATAATTTAGTCATATTTTAAAATACTATAAGTACAAGGTCTTACCAAGCCATTTAAAGAGATTAGAATAGTGAAAAAATCAAAGTGAAGACAGAGGAGGATAACATTAGGCACTCCACCACACTAATTTCCAAATATAGATCCAAGATTATCCATTTAATTTTTTATTTATTGAATCAAATCCTACACACTTGTGACATTTATCCATATTTTTCATCAATAACATCCCCTATATTAAAAGATACTAATTATACTTCAGTAGTTGTATTGAGCACTATTAGGGAATATAAGGTTGAAACCATTATTTTAAATATTACATTAACACACCACAATAACTTTTTGGAGGTATAATTTCAAGTGAGTTGGATATCTAGATGCAACAATGCTTCCATGATTTCCTAACTTCATTACTTTTTCTAGTGTGCATAAATTAAGTCAAGATAAAGATTCAACCACACATGTTATTGCAAGAACATAATCTAAACTAAGGTAAAATATAAATGAATATTTTTTTAAAAAAATGAACCAAAAATATCATATTATGAAACCCTATAAAGACAAAACTAACCAAATAGAGATACTCATGACAGACTAGGGACAAAACCCAGAACTCTAGCTTATATAAGACAAGATCATATAGGTACAAGTTCATCATAAAGTAGTGTACAGGTCTAGAAACTTAGGATACATTACTAAAATCAATGTAAAAATTTAAAATTACATAATAATCAAGGCTTGATTGTTTCTTAACTTATTTATCAATTCATTGTTTGATCCATCTTTCATCTATGACACTTGTGCTTATTTTCATTATTTAACCTCTTAGATAGATATGAATTATGTATTTTAATTGTGCATTCTTATATTTTTTTAATTTAAATTTTATTATACATATTTTGTGTAATAAAATGGAATTAGAGTAAACATAAAAAATGAATCTTGATTTTTTCCAAGATACAACCTAGGGTTTTATAAAACCCATTTATTTCACACTTTCATGACTAATTTCATAGCTAATTTCTTTTCATGTTTGCTTTATGTCAAACCATAATTTTTATTAGGTATATACATCATGTTAAATTTTATATAGGTTTTTTTAATTTCTTACATTCAATCTAGGGTTTCACAAATGTACATCTTCTTAGGGTTTAGTTGATCATTATAAAATTTGATTTTAAATTTTCACTATAATTTTTTTTCATCCCAATCATCTATTAAGTCCCTAAAAAAATTTGAATGTTCATTACATGACATTAATAATGGTTAAAATTTTATAAATATATTAATGTTTCATGTATATCATAGATTTAAAACTACAAAATGTCACATTTCAAAAAATAAAAGGATACATGATTGTGTTGTTTAAGCTTTTAGAGAGAGAATTCTTTCAAACCCTTAATTTTTGCATGAATTTTTAAACAAATATAAATATATCTTGAATAAAAACACATTTCATGATAAAATTCCTAAGGTGTGTTATTGTAATCTTATTTTTTTTCCTATATGCCAAATGTTTGGCTCCTACACCTACACAAGGTCATACAACTACACCCATTATTGATGGTAAGGCTAAACCCTTTAATAAAAATATTAAGAATGCAACCATTGGTACACATGAGTAACTCATCATGATTAATAGTATATGTCACTTATATAGGTGAATACATAATCCATAAATTTATAAATAATCATACTAAGTCAAACTTATGAATAATATTATGTATTCAATCATATTTAGAAGTACATTTTAGATATAACTATTCCTTGTGATTTAGCTATTCCATAATTAAAGATATTTGATTGTCATGGGAACCATAAATAACACATTAATGAGTTTCATATATCTATACCTAATTTTAAATATCATTTATTTGTCATACTTCAATTATATCTTAAAACATAAACAATGAAGTATTATATTGGTTTAATTATTTCCCTATTGGATTTTTATACATAATGCATAGTTTACAAGAATTGTTTATTAAATAATACATCACTAAAAATTGAACAAGAGATACATCAAAACAAATTAAACATCTAAAGCAATATCCATTGGAAATCATACATGATTTTTTATTTCATTTTTATTATCATATGTACTCGTTGATTTATAATCCATGTGGTGTTCAAATGCAGCATTTTTTTGTATAAATAGATTTATATCACATTTCAAGGATAATTTTATTGATTTTTTATAATTCATTCACCTTATTAATATGACCTTTGAGATATCAAAAGGTAAAAATAAAAATAAAACCTCTCCTATGACATAATAATTCAAATCTATCGACCATAAACCACCTAAACCAACATCTAATACTTTGGACAAAATGAAGTCAATACCACATGTGAAAATAAATGCAACCAAATAATTTTTTATTTTTTAAACATCAAGACTTAGTGTATAATAACTTTATCAATTTTCTCACTGTGTAATAGTTTTTAAACAATAAACCAACACCTTACAAGGACAAAAGGTTGTTTTCATATCATGACACACAAGGGCATTAAACAAATAGATGTTTCACTTTAAAATACCAAATTTAAGAAATAATTGATCAAATTAAATATATGCATTATCACAAAAATAACAAAATATTATAACATGTATATGTTATTTCATTTCAATTTTAAAATATAGAAACATTGATAGGATACAAAAATGTAAAAAGCTAAGGTGATCATTGTCAATGCATATTTAATATGCCATAGGCTTGTCCATAGATTTTTTATTGTATATTATACCCTATATGTTCCTTCATCCTAGTGTTTTATTTAAAAATACAAAAAAATTAATAAAAGATAAAAATATTAAAAAAATAATTTCTTTTATATTAATCATCAAATTCATATCACACATATCAATGTAGAGTTTACACATCCATGAATACTTTTTTTACTCTCATAGGGTAGGAGAGAAGGAAATTGATTAATTTAATAATCAATCACATTTTATATATAGAGGTAGCTTTATATGCATCATGTTTCATTCAAATTAATTATATGAGGTATAGATATCTTAATTATGTGCATGAATTTATCCATAATATTTATTACAATATTATTAAAATGGAATAATAAATTTTATAAATAATCATATTAATCATTTGACCTTTATTTATACCTTATCCTTGGTTATATTTCATTCTTATATTTTATATATTTTACATAGCACTTGCCTTGTATTTTTGTTTATATGCTCCTAGCAAATTTTTCATGTTTGTTATCTTGTTACATGAGAATTAAGAATTTTATTATTTGTCCCATTATTAATAATTGCATTAGTCCTAACTATAATGAAGTACACTTATCAGGACATTTTTTTATAGCATACATTTATTTTTGAGGGAAGCCTATGATGCTTAGAATTCTCCTTATCTCATATTCTAGTTGAAATCCATTCTCATTTTTTTCTTGTGTAACCCCATGATATATTGTATTAGTTTTTATTTATCCTACATATAAAACTAAGAAAAAAAAAACATGTTTTATACATGATTGTATCTATTTGCATATGGAGGCATCATACCCTTTCATGATCTTTCTTCACTACATGCATGCAAGTGTAAGTGAATGTGTGTGTGTGTGTGTGTGTGTGTGTGTGTGTGTGTGTGTGGTGTGTGTGTGTGTGTGTGTGTGTGTGTGTGTGTGTGTGTGTGTGTGTGTGTGTGTGTGTGTGTGTGTGTGTGTGTGTGTGTGTGTGTGTGTGTGTGTGTGTGTGTGTGTGTGTGTGTGTGTGTGTGTGTGTGTGTGTGTGTTTGTGTATTTTCATTTAAGGATTATTAGAGCTTTCATGTTTATGATTGACATATTATGGGTTTATTTGAGCATTAATTTACCATAATCTATCCATTCGGGGTTGAAATTTTTATTATATTCCACATGTTTTATGGATTATACATCTATCCTTTAATAGGCCATATTTTTTAAATTCCTTGACTTATTTCATAAATTGAAGATTTCATATCATTAACACCATTTACATATTTCAATTTATATATTTTCATAATAATAATTTACTTGATTATATCTTTCACATTGGTTTCACTATATATCAGTTTTATATTACACTTTGGGACCTATATTACATATTTTCCTTGCACAATTACATGGATCATGATACTCAACACACTATTTAGACACATTATAATTTTATGATTATTATTATCCATTACTAATTATCTCATATATTTACCATTTGATTGAAAACATATTAACATTGTAAAAATTCAAAAGCATTGAGAAATTTTCAAAAAATTCAAAAATATTAGCAAAATTTAAAATATTTAAAATATTAAAAATAAAAAAATAAAAAATATTGTTTTATAAATGTTACATACTTAAATATTTTAGGGTTTTTTCATCATCCATGGTTTGTACCTATATTATTTTCATGGTATTTCTTGAGTGCTATGCAGATCCACAAGATACATAATATTGAATTTCACTTTGTGCAACCTAATCTTGAAGGATTTAATTTCATGGACAACATGTTTTAGCTATAGGTAATTTTAATTTTAGAGGATTATTATATTATGATATATTTAATTACTTTTCATTTTTTATGTTAATCTAGATTACTACATATTTTACTAGTATCATATGCATCTCTTATCCCATTGATATTTTACATTATAATTGTTACACTTTTATGATGATTCTTTTTACATGAATGCTTTCTTGTAAGTGCATGTTTTTACATATTTATGTATCATTTTCATATAGGATTATATTTTCACCATGAATTATGAGTCATGTTATTATTTTATTCACTATCTTGTCAAAGAATTAATTTAGGTGTGATCATCAACATTATGTGGTCCTAACCTAGGTACAATATGTAAAGTATCACATTCACATCTATAATGAGGTGATTTTTTGGTACCCATGTTTCCATGGTAGTCATAGTGTATCTATGGGGACATAATTTCTTGATCATGTTCTCATTGTTTATCTTTCCAATCTATGGGTGTGTTTGTTACATGGGATTTATACTAGTTACTCCCATTTTCATGTTAAAATTTTAACTTGATATATTATGGCATGACTAATGCTAATTCAAAATTAGAGTGATACTATAATTTCAAATAAATTAAAATCAATTTCCATATTCTTAGATAACAACATAATTTGGATAACTTATTTTCTTACATGTGATGGCCAAATTTAAATTACGTATGGTTTTAATAATAACATGTGAAGATGAAATTATTTTTCCTCTCAGATAGGGATTTTAACATGTGTCTTTGGAGATGAGTAATATTAATAGCAAGATATTTATCCCTCACCTTGAAAGAGGGAATGTATTAAGGTATTTTATAAATCAAGATACAACAAAATCATTGAATAGAGATAAACTATCCAATTCCTTGATCAAGAAATGGATTTGTTGTTGGTGACTCCTACAAGAGTGTTTTAACTATGTTTCAATAAATTTTTGAAAAACTATTATGTCTGTATTGGGCTCTAGTGACTCTCATGAGAAAGTTTTGGGATATTTTTTCAACACCTATCAAAATTTTATAGATGAAAAAATTGTGGTATAATTCTAGGGAAATTTAAGAGATAATTTAAAATTTCAAGATGCAAAATCTTAAAAAATTAAAAATTTCATATATATTGTGAATAATTTAACAACCTCTACCAATTTTATTTAATTTCAAGTAAATCATATAATAATGGGTGAATGTAAACTTACCAAGATCAACATCAATGACTTTCATTATTACCTACGTAAGTGAAAGGTGTGAATTTCAAGTTATTGACATCTATTGTTGGGTTTATTTTCCCTTACATGGGCATGACTTTCTCTAGGCATGAAATAAGTGATAAGATTCCATTGTTCTATCAATTTATAATTTTATTTAAGAATAAATTCTTGTGTACTCACCCCAGGCATATAACGAGGGATTGGTTCTAATTGCTTTTGTCATTTGAGGGTTGTTTGTCCAACTTATTAGATATGGGTACTTATACACATACATAATACTAAACTCATTCTACAATAATCATTTAACTTATCACATGTTCATTACTCAATTATCAAAATAGAAAGATGTCATAAATGATTACTATCAACATTAACTCCATAGATAACTGAATAATAGTATTAAATCAACACAAGCTTAATTCATTGTATTGATAAGTGATATTTAAAGAATACACAATTCTTGAGTTACAATATAACCAAATTGTATAGACTCTATCAAATAAATCCAACTAAAAAACAACATTAAAAAGTACATAATAAGGTTATTTATACTTAGTTTTCTTTGACCAATCAATTATATAAGTAATTACAATCAAAGTGACTCACCAATGATCATCAATATATTTAAGTGGTGGCAGCCATTATATTAAGTTCCTAAGGATCCAAGCCTTTCTTCCTATATATTATCTCTACAAAGTTGTATTCTCATTGTTGATTACCTATATTCATATGTTCTAGTGTTATATTTATGATTCACTTATTATCTTCCATCCCTATGAGTCACTACATAACCATTCTCAACTTTTTGTACACTCCCCAAGTCTTCCAATAAGTTTTGAGTCCTTGATTATTGGTTCTCTATTTCACATGCACATTTATTCCATGAGACTTGATCCTTATATGGCATGGAATCCCATTTTATGGTATTTCAAGCCATGGTATTCCACACTATGCCTTTTTATTTTAGTTATTCCCAAAAAGCACTTAGTAAAAATTGGGGGCCAAACATCACCCCAAACTAAGCCATTATTTTGTTGTGGACTAAGCATTATTATCAATCTCTACTAAAAATTTAGGTCATATCACTCAATTTTATTTTTGAAACCTTCCCAATGGTTTAAGGCATTTGGTATCTTGGATGTTATTTCCTCTATGACTTCTTTGATCATCCTCCTCTCCTCTATCTATTCAAGACATTCACATGATTTATTCACCAAGTGCTCAAGGTATGTTGAATCATCCTTATAAACACTTTCAAATAAAGTGACACTAGTGAAATTCTATCCTTAGAGTTCCATGAAGTTTGCATTTATTTCCTAATGATGAGAACTTATCTTTTTCTCCATAACTTCCACATGTTTGAATTATTTGGCATGCTCTATGTGGCATTTTATTACAAATACACTATCCACCAATTTTTTTTATTGAATCTCTTCTACTTATATCTTAACTTCTAAAAACAATTCAAGCCCTATTGGATTTTTGAAAACCCCATCCAAGATGGGAATCATGCCTTCAACACTTTACAATAAGATTTTGCATACCTCTATTGCTTTAATGAACTACTCCATTACCTATGTCTAATAATTCTATGGGCGAGGCTGGTCTTTGCATCATCTTATCAAAATATAGATTAGGATCTCTAGTTTATACACTACCTCATGAGAAAAGGACACCCCATTCTCAAGAACTAATTCTTGGCTCAAAATTATTTTATAGATGTTCAATGTTTTAACCTTGGCTATTATTTGAATTTTTAACTATAACTTGACCTCGTCTAGTTCTTCTTAAATTTTAATTATCAGGGTGCTCTCACTTATATATAAAATAACCATTTAATCATGCTTATTCTAGGCTCACCATTCATCAAACTCAAATAAGTCATTTTACCTTGCAACCTCATGTGCCAATTTTACAAGTGTCATGTTAGCTTGTGTCATAGTAAACTATCAGGGGTCTACCCAAAGGGTATTTGTAAGCACTACTACCTCTAGGTCTAGCACCAAGCTATCTAATGGAATCCAAAAATGGTTTTCTTAATTATAAATATCATGGGATAAATATAAATCTTAATTATTATAATGGGAAGCATCATTTGGTATAAAATGTGAAAACATGCACACATTCTTCTCTAGCACTTGCCTCTATTATTGGTCATGTAGGGTCATCATTTAATTGGTTTAATCTAGTTTAATTTTGGATGGAATCATCAATATAATATTTCCCCTTAAATGTATATTGTTTGAGTATTTCAAAATTCTCATCTTTCCTTTGGTGGGTAGACCTAATGTCAAACTCACTCATTCCCAAGGTTGTGTTGGAACACTCCCTCTCTTCACCAGTGATATATTCAATTTCTAATTATGCCTATTCAAGGGTAGTTTCTTCATGCCAAACTAGTAAAGGTGTCTTATATAAGTATATTATAACTTGATTTTATTCTTATATAACTTATTTTTTTGTGTCTCCTCTAGAATTTATATATTTTCTTCTAAGTCACCATCCTTAAGCACCAATGTTTCATGTTCCAAGGAATTAGTTTACACTACTGGCTTTGGGCCTTTAAGTTTACTCACTGGTGGGATTTAATTGGGTGGTATTGGGTAAGTCCTCTACCACTTTACATGTTTTATCTTGGTGTGAGTACTTTCATCCTTCCCTTGATTCTTTTACTTATTTTTATCTAGTGCTGGTGGAGGTGGGATTATATCTTTCTCATGTTTTATGCTCCCTACTAATTTAATCTTGGGTTTCAACATGTAAAAC
This sequence comes from Torreya grandis, assembly GCA_037957365.1. NCBI lineage: Eukaryota > Viridiplantae > Streptophyta > Pinopsida > Cupressales > Taxaceae > Torreya > Torreya grandis. The sequence continues at coordinate 165,076 of JARHVA010002399.1, forward strand.
AAAGTATGAATTGAATTTAAAACTAAAACATTCTATGCTTTGATGTTAATTTTATCTAAATCCATATTTTTCTTGTACACCTTTTTTTTTAGGTATATGCAAAATTGGCAAAGAGTGTGAGTCTCCACTTCAATCTTATCACTAATAATTTTCACTAGTTATGTGTCATATATTCTATTGATGGAATTCATGAATTACTACGTAGTGAAAGAATATGGTAATTTCATCTATCTAAATAATTCTATGGAAGTATCTATTTAGTTACAAAATAAGGAAAAGGGTTACTTCAATTCAAACTTTACTTAGTCCTTAATCTGTCTAGGTAAGCCTTTGGAACGTGCCACTTGTTCCCAAAGGATTCCTTCATCCCATCATACCATCCTTTAATTTTGATATTTTTGGATGGAATTATTAATCTATGGCAAGTAAATTCTTTGAACTAATCCTTATGGGACTTTCACTCAAGAGGGTACACCCATTTCAAATCTTCAATGGTGTGTTTAGGTACACTGAACTCATCAAACACTAGTAATAAATGGAAAGCACCCCATGAAAACTTTTGGTTTGGTAGGTGGTGAGATTTCTCTACATATGTGATAATCTTATTAGTGGAGTATTTTTCCCAATTATACTTCACTCCCATGGTAACTTGTTGAGAGACATAAATATGGGCCATATCCACCTATTTTCATCTATCAATGCCTCCAACCTTAGTCATGATGATGTGTATAGCTAGTCAAATAATAGGATATTGGATACTTTTTATATGCATAAAATGGGTTTTTTTTATAATCAAGCACCATTACAGTCTTTTTGATATCTTATTGGTCCTCTAGGACATATGCAAGGTTTGCACCTAAACACTACAACCTCAAGACTTTTGTTATCCTCTCTAGTGTAATCTACATCCAATTCCTAGAAAAGTAGAAATAGTCTTTATGCACTTATGAAATCAAAAACTTGAATAATTTAAAATAATTCCCAAATTAAAGAAGATTACAAAATTGGAAGAATCTTGCATCATTGATAGTATTGAAAATACTCAAGTCATATACCATCTCATTTCTTGTGTTTTGGCACTGTTGCATTGTAGTTCCACTTCATTGCTAGACAAATGATGGTTATAATAAAAAATGTTACAAATGGGAACATTTGACACCAAACTCTCTATGCATAACACCACATCCAAGTATTGAATTTCCTCAACCAAAAGTGGGGGTGAGGGTTTATGACGACCTTTTTCTTCACCTGGTATGCAATATATGATTATGTTTTTTCTTTGGCTTACTATGAAATCTCTTCTACATGAAATTTCAAATATTTAGGTACCTCTTCTCTAATTAAAACATGTTGAACACCCAAACTTTACAAATATTATTTTTCTAGTATCATAGGTAAATGATCACTATGCTAGACCTTTTTCTTTAGTAATATCACACTTTAATGAGTCCAAAGGTTGAGGCACAACCATTCAACTCTCGTAAAATAATATGTAGTTACTTAATTATCTTCTTTGGACCTTCTACTTCAACACCCTCTGATGGTGGATGTTAACCTCTATATCCTACAAATTTGTAAACCTATGCATCCTTATAGACCTCCTAACACTCTATTTGTATATCACAATTTATTCACTCAATAATGCCTAAAAATAATCTCAAATAGCTGATTTTCACTCATCTAGAATATTGAAAATCACTCTTTTAGAATCTCAACAATGTTTCTTTCGCTCTATTATCTTATGAATATGATAATATTAAAATGTGGAATGACCTTCATTTAACCTTTTATAGACTCATTGAGGTAACTTTAATTTACTACCCATTACTTCTTCCATCACTTCATGTACTAAATTTTGTAACAATATTATCATGATACATACTTGGCACACTTACCATTACCAGTACCTTCCTTGTATTAAATACATGTCATCCCACACTTCTTCATAAGAACATGATAATTGTAAAGAATTCGAAAATTTCCATTTAGAAGGAAGAAATCTCACTTATTTAACTTGACTTAGCTTAATGGTTACATGCCACATCCTACATATTTTTTTGTCCTTACACACTTCCAATTATTCACCATTACTCCCATGCACTTTCTTATTGATAATTTCCTTGGCACTCCATAGACTTTACTTCTTCTAACCTTACCCATCACTAAAATTTATTCGTGGTTCTTCACAAAATTAAAAATAAATATAAAAATAAAGATCAAAGTGTTAACCCTAAACTACTCAAGGGCACACAACTAGTACCATGATTTATTTAACATAATCAAAATCATATACTAACCTAGTGGCATAAACTTTATTACTTAAAAGAGGTGGACATTGTTCATAATAATAGGGCCACAACTAATTACCATTAAAATGGATAGGAAGGAATTGGCCATTTAGTCACTTTAATCTACACACATTGGTGGGATAGATACTATGAAAATGAACGACCATCCCAATGGACACAAAACTTTTCTCAGTGGTGCATGAACTTGGAGTCATATACTAAAAATTGTATGCCTAAAGTAAAAGTCTTTTTATTCAAAAGACAATCATGTTATGCCTTTTACTTTTGATTCTCCACTCCTTAACTCTAATGTGTTATAAATTGGGTCTCATCCATCTGCAATAGAGCATCTCGATGCACTTTTAAGGACTCTTCATCATCCAATCAAATAATTCACATAATTTAAAGAGAAGGGACAAGGAGTTCAATTAGAATAATATATTTAGTATTAAATACAATATTAGATGGTGTGCTCTCATTAAATAATTTTTAAGTTGTCTAATAGACCCAAAACACTGTAGACACACGATCATCCCATTTAGTGCATCTAATATTACATATCTTGGTCAATGTATTACCCATGATATTATTGAATGCCTCAGTAATACCATTAACATGATGATGATATTGAGTAATATTTTGGTGTGTAATCATGAATTCATGTAAGAAGATGCAAATGGTGTTGTTAAGTAATTCTTTAGTCATTAGTCAAGCTTAAAAGATATCCAAACCATGTAATGATATTGTCCTATATAAACCTTGTAATAGTGGATGTAGTATAATCCTTGGTTGGTATGGATTTATCCTATTGATTAAGGTAATCAGTAGTTTTGATAACATAACATGCATTAATATGTATTCATGCAAGGTTGATGGGGTCAATAAATTCAATAACCCACTTTTTAAATGGTTCATGTGTTGAGATGAAGGGGTATAACATCCCTTCGATTCATATTTCCCATGCACTAGTAAATGTCACGTTGGCATACACAAGCTTTAGTATCTTTAACCAAGGTAGGCCTTCATAAGCCATCCGAAAGGACCTTCCACATTATCGTTTCACCATCATAATATCCTTTGGAAACACCTTCATGAACTACCTAAATAACCTCATCACATTCATTCTTCTTGATGCAATGACATAACACTTCATTCCACCTAAGATTATAAATGTCAACCCCTATAAGCTAAAATGGGGTGACACAAACAATGATATGCTTCTTTTCTTGAGTGATGAGGTGGGCTGGGTTTACACTTGTATTTAGAAAGGTGATGATATCTTCCAAATCCTTGGGTACATGTATGACTTGGAAAATTTACATGTCAAGTAATTCATCTTCAATGGTGCATGTTGGTTCACCAAAATCAATACATGATAGATGATCAGGGCCATAGTTGGCTTTACCAAGTTCCACCATCACTGAGAACTAGAACTCCTAAAATAACACAATTCATTAAAAATTGCACCTATGAAATTTCAACTTATTTTCCATGGACTTTACTACCTCATGGTCTATGAATAAGATGAATGGAGTGGTTAAGAAGTACTGATAATTTTTTTAGAGAGTGTAATTCATAGATAATGTTTTGCACTCTATAGTTGTGTAATTCCATTCATTTCGAGTAAGCTTTCTAATAACAAAATAGATAGGGTAGTTAAGATTTCCCTCCCAAATTTTAGTAAGTATATAATGTACCACCTTACCTGATGAATCAACATGTACATGAAAAGCCTTTATCTAGTCAAGAAACTGGAGAACATGGGTAGTAATGAACTTATCATTGAGTGCAAAAAATGCTTATTTATGATCATTAATCCAAAAAAATTGACCATTTTATTTCAATAATTCCTCTAGTGGCACAACAATATTATCATACCTATGAATAAACTTCCTATAATATCTAATGTGTCTTAGGAAGGCACATACCTCTTATTGGGTGGATGGCACTAGAAGGTGAAGTATAAAAACAATCTTATCTAGATCTAGCAAGAGTCCATTATGGCATATGACATAACAAAGAAAAATGCCAAAGTGGGTAATAAACACACATTTCTTTAGTTTTAGGGAAATATAAAGGTTTTGATAACACTTAAGGATTAGTCATAGATTTGAAAAATGGTCCCACACTAAGACATAAATAGTCAATTCCTTAAGGTATACTTGAAGGAACTTATGAATAAAATCCTTGGAGGACTCGATTGTGATCCATGAAAACACAACAAGAGTATATTTCAACCCAAATGGCATTACATTATAAGTAAATAGTCCCAACTCAATTGTAATTGTGCTCTTTGACTTATCCTCTTCTATGATCTAGAATTGATGATATCCAAATAAGCCATCAGTAAAATTATAGATTTCACATGCAGAAACTCCTTTGAGCATCTCTCTAGTGAAGGGCATCATAAAAGGTTATGTTATAAAAGCATATTTAAGAACCTAATAATTTATATAGTCTTGAATAAATCCATACTTATTGATACTAATAACCTAGGGGCTAACCCATTCAAACTTGTATATAGGAGTAATGACTCCTATGTGTAACATGTTATTAATTTATTCCTTCACTTGTATGCACAAGTTAGGATTCACACGGTAGGGCCTCTTGCTTACAGGTAGAACACCCTATACCACCTTTATGTGTATTTTACCTAAGGAATATTTCACTCCTTTAATTTCAATATAGTTTTGTGAGAAGACATTTATACTCTTTTAATAGTTTAAACGCCTTAGAGATCTATGTATCAAACCAGTAGTCTCCCATAATAACCACCTTTGGTGCTTCCTCCATTCCAATATTTCATTTGATAGTATAGAGTGGCTCCAAGTATGGGCGTTGTTCATTTTTTATGGTTTTGTATATATTATGTGTACCAAATTTAGTACATAAGGTCAAATGATTCGTAGGTGGGTCAGGCAGATCTAAATTGGCACCTTCATCAACCTAGTATGTGAATTTTTATTTACCTTCTTGGATATGTTATTTAACTGTGTAATCTAATGTTTGATAAAATGGTGTATATTGTTCCTCCTCATTAGGTTTCTATAACATATTCAAGATCTCCTCTTGTGTGTTATGTATGCCTCTGATGTAGTTTTAAACTAGGGTTGGGTCACCTATTATATCTTGACACATAGCTTGTAATGTGAGGCACAAATCCATCTAGGGAGATGAATAAGACAAAATCATAGTCATATTACTCTTAATAAAATTCTAAAAATATATCTCTAGATGGATCTCTTCATGGAAATACCACACGCTATCCTAAGTGTGTTGAGTGCCATAAAATACATGAACCCATAGTTACTCAAGAAAAAAAATTAATTTGCCTTCCACATAGTACCATAGGATTAAATATGAGTTTTAGGAGCTCTTATTCCACTATAACTTATAATTATATAAATTTATTTATAATGGATAAAGTAATGGTGTAGATTAGAATAAATTCATGGCTTGTAATGCAAGGAACAAATCCATCTAGGGAGATGAATAAGACAAAATCATAGTCATATTACTCTTAATAAAATGCTAAAAATCTATCCCTAGATGGATATCTTCATGGAAATACCACACTCTATCCTAAGCGTATTGAGTGCCATATAATACATGAACCTAGAGTTACTCAAGAAAAAAAAATCAATTTGCCTTCCACATAAAATCATAGGATTAAATATGAGTTTTAGGAGCTCTTATTCCACTATAACTTATAGTTATGTAAATTTAGTTATCATGGAGAAAGTAATGGTGTAGATTAGAATAAACTCAATCCCTAGTAATTAAGTTTGAGCGATGAGTTATCCACCACTAAGCAGTTGTACCATAGAATATATGGATAATCAATCATACCCAATCAACATCAGAGTCATAAAAGTCTTTCAACCACTACAAGCATCATCTAACATCATTGGTGGCATAACCATAATTTAACCATGAAGGAGATGAACAAATTTATGGCACTTATGGTACTTTGTAGAGTATCTTATCAACTACCTATAGCTCCACATATCCTTCTAGTGAGGTCGTATTCACCATGATCCCAATTGTCTTAGGGATTACTAATTATGTTAGATATAGATTATGCATCCTCATACTAAAATATTCCATCTAGGTTAGGATCAAGGGATTCATTACCTCAATATATTACATTGTAGATGTGGTTAATATCCTCAACATTTATTCGTTCAACATATGTAGGTCCTTAATCATGGTCCAAGGGGATGATAACACATTGTTCATCATTCTCAACACTGATATAGTGCTTTTTGAAGATCAAACAAACATTATTTGCATAACACCATGGGTGACGTAATAGATCTAAGAAGTCATTAGATTCAACCAACTCTGTGACTTAAAATTTGGATTTGAAATTGACATCAAGGATATCCATGATGCCATATTTAAGTACTCCAATAGGTAAAGCATGAGTCATATTAGTCATAAAAAACACATGTAGAGAAGGCTACAAATCAAGGCTTGATATCTTCCTCCACACATCCTTAGTGACAAAATTTACATCAACATTGGTATCAATAAGATATTTTGAATAAGCCATCCATCAATAATAATTTTAACCAATATCTTTTTATCACCCTCTAGACTAGGTTAAATATGAGTCTCTTACCATCGTGCATTGTTTAATTGATGATCCTTAGTAGGTTGGGTGTATGATACATTAGCAATTTTTTTAATAAGGATATAGTATCCTCATTAAGGATTCACTTACATATCTCATGAAACTCATCACGTGCCATGTTATGAAGGTTCATAGCTTTTTGCATGTTGGCACATGTAACAACATCTCAATCTTTGAAGAACCAGATCTCTCCTTTTAGTTATCACACCATATTGATGGTGTCATGGAGCACCTCCTTTCATTATTGAGAATTTATATATGAGTAACACAAGGATCCAATCATTGAAACTTTTTAATGTGTGACTTTGACATAGACTGTGACTAACCACCACTCTATGTTGTAATGTTGAATTTGAGACTAGTTAGAATAGTAGGGTACAATATCGATTATGGCTTCTCAATACATATCATTCTATCACCCTTTTCATTTCTCTCCTTTATGATGGTAGTACATAGGTTAGAGTAATCCTAAAGATAGAGTTAATTTTTACAAAAGGAATAAGTAGGATACACTGATAAATTTCACTACTATTAATTTAGGGAAATGCACTTATAATATGTTCTTGGTGGAAAACATCTACCTCCACATCCTTGACCTTGACCATGACCAAAATATCCTCAATTATCTTAGTTATTAGCAACATATCTCTCAAACGTATGATGTGCATGTAGCTTATGAATTTCACAAATGAAATGGAAACCATTAGTATTGTGAGTGTATTCATCATATATCTTATAATATGTAGATACTTTTTATTGAATGACATTTTATATTAGATGGAAATACTTTAAATATTTCTCTCCCTAGAAAATCCTATAGGATTGCTTCATTATGGTTTGAATACTCTTATGAGGGAAATCATTATGATTTTGGCCTTAGGAATCATAGTGCGCACACCAAAAGACACTACAAGTATCATGAGCATTATGTTCAATGATATTTTACATATAATATGCCATAACATTGATTTTAACCTCCATAAAGGGACTAATCCATGTGTTGATGGTTCTAATACATTTGATATGAATGATAACTTCCAAGGCTCTGTGTGGTTTGGTGAAAGTATTCTATGATAAGGTTCATCTGAAGGATAGAAATAAACCTCATATGAACCACTAGGCATGTTGAGTGGCATTATCTCAAAAGAGAGCTTATAGAGAAGAATATTAAAATGAAAATTATACTCATGCACGCTCTTAGTGAGTTATTTGTTGATGTCCTTCAAGGGAGCTATGCTCTATTATTCAAACTCTAAGATATCAAATTCTTGGAGGAATGTTGCTTTCATTTGGTCATAACTCACCATATCCTATTATGGATCAAAATTTTAGTACCACTTGTGTACGTAGTCTATAAGAGTGGTATCAAACTATATGTACTTTAATTTAGAAGAGGTAATGCCACCCAATCACCAAATAATTTCACACTTATGAACATGTTGTGTAGTGTCTTCCACACCACAATACTTAGGAAAATGGAGTGTCATCTCATAATATATAGTGGACACTTGAGGAACTTGCAATGGGATTTATTATGAGGCACTTCCTTTACCTCTTATACCTTATGGGGGAGGTCCACCACTACCTTCTATGCCTCCTCTAGTTCTTCTAAATGAACCACCATGAGTACCACCTCCCATGCCTCCTATAGAAATATAAACACCCAATATGTTAGGCATTGAGGTAGGATGATTAAATATAGTTGTATTAGTCCTTTGTAAAATTATTATGCTTGGTTTACTAGGCATTCCAAACTAGGCCATACAATTATCTTGAAAAGGAAAATAAATGGCCCAGAAACTAATATCTAAATATTGGTCTATGAATATATCTCTCACAATATTAGTTTCTGATTCTACACTATCAATATCCTAGTTGCATACAACTATGTCACCTAACTCAAGAGTATTAACACATGTTATGGGTGGGGAATTAGACCAATCCAAATTAAGTTCTTCAGTCACCACTACTTGGCTTGTTTCTCCCATGCATACTTATGCTAGCATTGCATGTTATCCTATGGTTAGGTGTCCTTGTTATGCTCTTTCCTTTCCATGCATATACTTATAGGACCTATGGAGTCCTCCCATCCCCTCCCTAGATAGCTTCGACTTATATTCCTTCATCAAGCTTCATCATATTTATGCTTTCACAATTCTTACTGACTGGATACCATGTTGAACCAACAATTTTACTTAAAAAGGTGCCCCTCCATTTCCCTACCAACCATGTTACTTATTTGAGAGATATTTTACCCATCTATTGATAAAATATCAAGTCCATAATCTACTTCAAGCTTATTAATATCTAATGGAAATTGTTTGAGATATATACCATGAGATTCTCATAGAAAGTGAAATTAGGCCTTTTCTAGATAGAAATATGTCAAGATTATGTATACCAATATGTAACTATTATAATTTATATGCCACCAAACATCAAAAACACAAGTCCAAGGTGGAATACATTTACATTAAGTTCCTAAGGACTTAGACCTTCCTATCCCTATATTCTCTCTTTAATTTTTGATCCTCATTATTGAGTCCTTATCTTCCCATAGGTTAGTGATAGATTCATGCTTAAATTGTTCTTTTATGTCCCTATGAAATGATCCATAACCATTCTCCACTTTTTGTGCTCTCCTAAAGTCTTCTACTAAGTTTTGATTCCTTCATTCTTGGGTTCTCAATTTAGCATGCACATTTATTCCATGAGACTTGATCCTTCCATGACATGGTTTTTTGTGCTATAGACTTCAACATTTTGCATCTCCACACTAGTTATTCCCAAAAAACACTTAGCCAAAATGATGGGCCAAACATCTATAATTCTATGTATGCATGCATTTCACTCTCATATCCCTATCAAATTAGGTACATTATATGGACACCAAAATTCAAATCAAACCTATTATTCCCATGTTTTATTCCAAATTAAACTTTTTAAAAATAATTTTACCATTTAACCACTTTCTAGGATGTTTCTAACACCACATATGTCTATATTTGGTCCATGGATCTTAAGTGATTCTCAACATTCATCAAATAGTTATAAATTAATACATTTAGACTACACGTTGTCCATTATCCAACCATACCTCAAAAATTTAACCCTACTTATCTTGTGATATATCTCTAAGCTCATATAAATAGTCATACTTTCATACTACCTTTTATAATAACATAAATCAAGTAAAGAAATAATATATTAAATTTATAGAAAATCTACATAGTAGTTAGTCTCTATCATTTCATTGTAATGTATAATATAATTAATTGTTAAAGATAATTATTTTGATTTTTGTTACTTTGAGTAAAGATAGTACTCATAAATATATAGATAAGATAAATAAATAAATAAACATAGACACATAAAAAAAATGTAATAGCATCAATTAATAATTGGTCATTAAATTCTAAAGTATGGATCTTATTTTTTTAATGTTTGAAATTAATTATATTTAAAATATGAAAGTGTTAATTAAATTACTAGATAAAATGAGATGATATCTCATATGTTGGGTAAAGTTATTATATTTTTAGAAAGAAAATAATATTTGAAAACAATACTAAATTAATAAGTAACAAAAAACATTATGGTATCTATCACTCTAACAAGGAATCATTGATTCATCACAAAACCTCTTACCTTGATCTAGACTCTATTTATACCTTCAATATTTTAATTTACTCTAAATAATTTTTTGTGATTGTTTATTATTCACAAATTTTATAGATTCATATTATATGTAATTTGAATTCAATCAATGGGTAGATTCAAGTAAAAATAACATCAACAAAAATTAAATAAGAGCATGAATCCTTAAAACTCCACCCATTTAATGCCATGGAATTAATTTTTTAATAAAATAAGTATTGATGATATATAATATAAAGTGGCCAGCTATGATGAGAAAATCATTTATATTAACTAAATATATTCTTATTTTGAATGATGAAGCTTTTAAAATTTAGAGAGGGGTTTCCATGGAATCAATCCCCATGTAAAATCCCATGAATACTCTACCCACATTAAAAATGTGTGAATTGGATGTTCCTACCATAAAATAGGATCCAATAAAAAATATAAAATCTATATTTAGTAGCATATTTCTCACACTAATATCTAGAAAATCCCTTTTGGAAACAATTATAGTTGTTTGTATTACTTATTGAGGCATGGTTATCAATATATCCCTCCAGTGTGGGTGGGTATCATTAATCACAAAATGATACAAAATAATGTCTTATATAATCCCTCATATCCTTGGTGATATTATTGTGACAAGAGTGTGGTGTTTGAAAATTTTCATAAGATAAAAAAAATAGTTGACTATAATTACACCAAAGAAAACAATAAAAAATTCTAAAACCTTCTTAAATTTTCCATATTAGTGCTTTAAGGGGTGTGTTTTGAGGATGAAAATCATTGAAATGAGGTTGAAACACTCAAGAAGAGATAATTATCATCACTATCCTTTACTATTTTAACCTTTATTTCACTTTATATTATTTTCTCTAAGGGTTTAAAGACTTATAAATACCGTCCACTCTCATTATTACAATATAATAAAACACGTGCTTTGAAAATAAATCAAAATTCAAACCTTCTAAAAATAAACCATGTGTTTTAATCTACTCATTGTATATTTGATTTAGTTAAACAATGAACAATGCAAACAAAAAATAAACTAAAAGACAAGCATGAATAATGCAAATACCAAAAAGGTAGAAATAATATGATAGGTTTGACTTACAAGGAAGTAATGATATCTATGATTAAATATTTTTTTCCTTACTAGCATGGTCAATAAATATAAATAGTTATAAGTTCCCAAATTAGATGCAATGTCCACTATTTGGCATCCGTCATAACATTGAATACACAAAATTTAACAAAGGTAAAAATCAGCCTCAATAATTGGGTTTTAATATCATAACATTGGACCATATTAAAAATAGGTGCTAGAAACATAGTGTATTAAAGAGCACCTCAAAATATGGATATTTAAAATAAAAACACCATAAAAATTAAATAATTAGTAAATAAAAGTCACAAGGTGTATTTTAGTATAATTAATATGTTAAATATAGATATAATATATGGATTTATGGACCCCTACAGCTAGGGGTTACAATAATTGGCCCCCCTTCTCTATTATATTTCTTGATGTTTTGGTGAGACTTAATAGTTCAAAACCTTACATTTTGTAAATACATAATTTTAATGGAAGATGATAGTTGAAATAAAATGAGTAAATGCACCTAATGTGGTTTTATTTGGATTATAAAGTTGGATAAAATGCTTCTAATATTAATATCACATAATTTATTTGTAGTGCTTGGATGCTTATGTACATTAATTACTAGAACACAAGATTGTACATGTTAGGCTAAATTTTGAAAATCTATTTTACATGAATATATGTAATTTTTATTCAAAGTTTTATATATTTTAGTATAATATGTACTTTATTGAAAAATAAGCTCTTTAATAATTTTCAACAAGTATATAATATGTCAAATAAATATTCAAAATTGTGTATTATTTTCCCTAACAATAATAGGACAAATAAAAGTAAATAAATTTATTTAATTAGAAATTATTAAATCATTCTTGGAAAATATAAAACATAAAATAAATAATAAATGGGATTCTTATTCTGAATAACTATCTTAGAAATTAAACCCCATCTGATAATTGGTCTTATCACCTAAATGTTTCAAGTAACTCTTCCATGATATATGTGTATCTATGTGTATATGCCTAATGTGAGCATTTGTAAAGCATGGTAAATACTAAAATCTCACTTAAGATGCAATGGGGATTGATTCAAATCTAGGATTTGTATGAATATACATTCTCTATAGTGGCTTATAGTTCATTTTTACAATGATTTCCCATTTTATTTTTTTCCTTTGCATCAAAATATTGTAAATCTTTAGGAAGGGTATTAATAATATCTTAGATATATTTTATAAACTTTCAAGGACTAGATACATGGCCTATCTTTCAAGATAAATTTCTATTGATAAATAAAAATAAGGAGTCAATTATGGACATTCAAAATTGCATTCCATATGAGCACCTTCATAAAATTAGTGTGAAAACACCCACTATATGGTGGATAGATAGGAAGTGGCCTATTGAAAACCCTTTTCAATTATACAAACCTCATATTAGTTATCAACTTCTTTCTCCATATCACATTCACATGGATTATTTGAATGTTTACCAGAAAGTCACTCTTATAAGTAGGAATACAAACATTCATTTTATAAAAATAATATATCCATTACTATTCCCAAGAAAGGTCACTTCCTTTGGTGCATCATTCACCCAAAAATTCATGCTAAAAATCATCTACTTCATTTAGATGTGGCCAGTCATGTTTTCCCAAATTTCCAACATCTTATATCTCTCAAACATATATTTTGATTTTTAAAGCATGATTAATCTTCTTAGAGATGGATTCATACCATTTTACAACCACTTTATCTATACTTTTTTAGAAAAATGATTCTACAAGGGAATTTGATGATGATACTAGGCTAGTTTACGCAAATTTGACATGTTTTTAATTCTAAATTTCTTTCAATGATGGAAAGAAATAAATAATTTAATTTTCAATCATACTAATATGGAGGATATTTTTTTAGTTATGAATAGGGTTCAAGTGATATATAATGTAATATTACATCTTAAATTATAGGTGGATAAAGTGGATATTGTAGGATCATTGTTGGAGCACTGACAGGAAGAAACCCGAGGTGGAGCTCGATCTCGAATAGATTCAAGTATGCCCAGCCTCTACATCCATTACATGAAACCTTTGCCTATTGAGTAATGATTATGGGCCAAGACAAATAATGGATACTATCAGGTCTTGAATAACAATTATATCTATTTTGTAAGGCATGGATAGATATATTTATCTGTAAGAAAAGCCTCGAATGGGAGAGGCAATGTGGAGTGTCATAGCCGAGCCTATTCGTAGAGCTCTTTCAACCAAAAACAAATATCTCGCATTGCAAGATATAGATATTACAGTCTCGAATGGATGAAGATTTGATTACAAGGTGAGCCATGAAGGATGTCTATTGGTTCTTATGGCAAAAGATAGCATGACTGTATATATACATATATAGTTTTGAATGCCATCGTACAAGTTGCCTATAGTAAAGGTTGAGCCCATAGAGAATAATGCCATCGGGCCCAAGCCAACCGTAAATGGCTTCTCAAATGGTAAAGTGGAGCCAAGCCCGAGCCAAAGGAATTAAGGTGACTATTACATTTGATGGTGGTTGTATCCAACTAAATCACAGATCTGATCAGAGAGGTTTTCAACCTATTTGCAAGAAAGCCACTGGTTGATCAATTATAACAGTTCTTTCAAATATCATTATAAATTTGAGCCTAGATAGTGAATAGATCTGAGTCTGCTTGCTCAATCGCCATTTTGTACAAGGCCATTGGCTATAGCAGAATGATACGTGCGACTGAAGTGAGAAGGATGGTATGTTTGTTCTTTTTGAGCCATGGGTGAAGGTAAATGGAGTTGTACCTACGTCCAATGAGTTGAGCTTGTTTTATGGGTTTTTAGCCTTATATCACATGAGTAAACTGTCCAAATTTTAGAAGAATTTAGATGATTTTTTTGAGAAAATATTTTGTCAATATTGTAGTTTATGCAGTTTGGGACTGTGCATCATTTTTGGTATCAGAGCTTGAAGCTCTTGCGATTTGATAATTGATCATGTTTGCTAATAAGTTGTTTTAGAATTAAGAAAAGAGATCTTTGGGATGGTTTCATTTGTTAATGATGTTTCATCAATAAAGAGTTGTTATAGGATTTGGCAAAAGGATCAACTAGACAAAGCACTAGAAGACCCTGTTGAGAAAAGGCATGAGTAACCTTTGATATTTGATTTGATTTTTTTTTTTGAGAAGAAAAAAGGTGAAAAGGAAGGCTTAAAAGCCATTGAGGCTTGACAAGAGACAAAATAAGCTTGGAAAAGCTCAAAAGTAAGGGAACAAGTGAATGTTCAAGAGGAAGATCCAAAGCAAGGTAAGCTTGGATTTGTGAAATTATTGATATTTATCATATAGCAGACCATTGAATTAGTTTGAAGCTCAATAAAATCATTAAGTAAGATCAAAATACTAGGATGAAAAAGGCTTAGGTGAGATCAAGGAGATTGTCAAAAGACCAATCAAGGAGAAAGGCTTGGGTGAGACAAGTGGACCTAAAGGGATCAAGAGACCAAGGTGGAAAAGACTTGGGTGAAGATCATATAAATGGAAGTATTTTTGAAGGCACTACATAGCAATAAGGTACATGAGGGCACCAAGAAGAAAACAAGCATCTAAAAGAAGAAAGGTATGACTAGTATTGAAATTGATAAAGAGATTGCTAGTTTGAAAAGAGATTTAGCTAAGTTTGCAAATAGATATGAGTCTTGGATGTAGATGGACAAGAAAGCATGGGTATGGCCAATGAGGAAGAGGTTGAAGTGGCCAATTTATCTCCTAATGAAGAGGAGAGGAAGGCAAAATGAGATTGCCAAGAAGAGAGAAGCCCATAGAGGCTTGAAGAAGATAAGAAGATTGCCAAGAGAGCAACAAAAAGAGGAAGAGATTGTGAAAAAGGTTTTCATTGAAGAGAACAAGAGAAGAGAATAAATAAAAGATGAAGTGTCAGGAAGAGCACTTGAAAAGATAAGAGTGTTGGTGAAGAGAACACTCATAGGGACCTTGTGGTCTCTTGTTTTTATATCTAATGTTGGCTTTGCATGGGTAATTACAGGTATGAGCAACCTTATGAAGGTCAAGAGAAGGGCCTTGGAGAGTAAAGAGATTGGTGCAAGAGAAGACACCAAGTGCACAAGTGAATGTGTAAGAGAAAAGAAAAAGTTTGCTGTTGTTGATGATAAAGAAGAAGAGATGCATTGGTTAATGCATGAGGAAGGTGTTGAGGACCCCATACAAGCAAGAGAAGAGATAGAAGATGAGGATGACTTCCATGATTCCATTGAATTCCAATAAGATGCAATAGAATAGTCAAGCATAAAGAAAGAATAAATTACAAACAATCAAGATGCTTTACAAGTCAAAGAACTAATGAAGCAGCCCACTAAGGAGGTAAAGGTGAATTCACAAATTGATTTTTATTATAAGCATGAATTTGTTGATATACATGTTAGAGAAGCAAAGAGAAAATTGAAGTTTTCAATTAATCATGGATATGTGATGCCTAAATGGTTGAAGAAGCAAACTCCCAAGAAATAAGAAGTGCTGGTATAAGAGCATGGATGTAGAATGCCTACATGGTTTGAGAAGACAAATGATAAGAAGGAGAAACAAGTATGGGTACCTAAGAAGGCAAAAAGTGAAGAAGATGTGAGAGTTGAGGAAACAACACCAAGAAGTCAATGGAAGAGGATTGAAGGTGATTCAAGCAACCAAGAGAATGAAGGTGAGATGGTGAGTATGGAAGAGGCATTCCATGAAGACAGGATGCTTGAGAGGTATACCAAAGAGGTAAAAGATAAACAAATTGTTTAGAATGATGATTTTAAATCATTTAATGATATTTTAATGGAAAATGAGGTATGGAAATTGTCTATGAGGACTAATATTTAGCAAGGAGAAAGTTCCAACTGGATGGATGATGAGGAAAGGGAAGAGTATGCAGCAAAACAATGCCTCATTAAAAACAAAGAACAAACAAGATGGCTTCAAGTAGAGATTGAAAAGAGCAAGGAGACATAAGGTAAGGGTACTTCAATTGTATTTGATGATTATAATGAAGAAGTTGGCTTATGTGAAGACAAGCTAAGAAAAGATGAGATAACAGGTAAACGGCAAGTAATCCTTAAGAAAGAAGGACCCAAGTTTGATGAAGAGAATGGTGAGATAGATGAGATCTTACTAAAGGAAGAGTTGAGAATGTTGGAGGAGCTGTTTGGTAATTCAAGAAAGATGAATGAAGGTACAAGCCATGGTGAAGACACCATTGGGAAGAGTGAAACAAGAGAAGAGCAAAGCAAAGAGGTCAAGAAAATTTTGATCAAGGAGCAAGAATGTGAAGGCAGCCAAGAGGCTTCATGGCCTAAATATTTTGATTCTAAGGTGGCTTTGAATGTTTTGTATACAGGTATGAAGGTTGATAAAGTGAATGACATACATGAGTCATTGGAGAAGCTCACGAAACAAGAAGAACAACAAGAAGATCTAGAAGACATGTATGAAGATGAAGAAGCATGGAAGTGGGAGATGGTAGCTGAGAAAGAAATGAGAAGAAGGACATATCTAAAGAGGAAGAAAAGTAAAATGAAGGACAAAGACTATTCCAAACATAGACAAGCATTGGTATTGGCAACAAGACCTTGGGATCTAGGGATAGAGTGAAGACTAAAACATTGAGGAGATATCTCATTTAAACTAAGGTTCAAATTGTTTCTAGAGGGAGAGTATGATGCAGGAGCATCTACATACATCTTCAAGAAAGACATAGTTACATTGGGATGCAAGTCATGTTTGAATTTAAATTCAAATTATTGTATTTTTCCTCCAAAATGTTGTTAATGAGGAGTAATTGTAAAAGAAAAGGTAAAAAGTCAATGTAAAAAGTAAAAGGGTGAAAGTGGTTAAAGGAGAATTTCCTACGTTGGGGCTATTGAGAAAATAAAGGAGGAATGGTTGAAAATCTATCAACCTTGTTATATTGTTGTACATTAAAAACTATGTTTTGTTTTGGTCTTGAGCCAAGTTGGGGGTAGAGGTTAGAGAGGAATAATTCAAGTAAGAGAGGATAGCCTCAGAAGAAATCAGGCTAAGGATATTGAAAAGATAGGGTTGTGATATGGCCTTTTGGGGCCATGGAAAGAGCAGGCTATATTTTAGGATCATTGTTGGAGCACTATCAGGAAGAAACCTGAGGTAGAGCTTGATCTTGAATAGATTTGAGTATGCCCAGCCTCTACATCCATTACATGAAACCTTTGCCTATTGAGTAATGATTATGGGCCAAGACAAATAATGGATACTATCAGGTCTTGAATAACAATTATATCTATTTTTTAAGGCATGGATAGATATATTTATCTATAAAAAAGCCTTGAATGGGAGAGGTGATGTGGAGTGTCATAGCTGAGCCTATTCATAGATCTCTTGCAGGATATAGATATTATAGTCTTGAATGGATGAAGATTTGATTACAAGGTGAGCCATGAAGGATGTCTATTGGTTCTTATGGCAAAAGATAACACGACTATTATATATACATATATAGTTTTGAATGCCATCATACAAGTTGCCTGTAGTAAAGGTCGAGCCCATAGAGAATAATGCTGTCAGGCCTGAGCCAACCTTAAATGGCTTCTCAAATGGTAAAGTAGAGCCAAGCCTGAGCCAAAGGAATTAAGGTGACTATTACATTTGATGGTGGTTGTATCCAACTAAATCACAGATCTGATCAAAGAGGTTTTCAACTTATTTGCAAGAAAGCCACTGGTTGATCAATTATATATAGTTCTTTCGAATATCATTATAAATTCGAGCCTAGAAAGTGAATAGATCCGAGTCTGCTTGCTCAATCACCATTTTGTAAAAGGCCATTGGCCATAGCAAAATGATATGTGTGGATGAAGTGAGAAGGATGGTACGTTTGTTCTTTTTGAGCCATGGGTGAAGGTAAATGAAGCTGCACCTACGTCCAACGAGTTAAGATTGTTTTATGGGTTTTTAGCCTTATATCACGTGAGTAAATTGTCCAAATTTTAAAAGAAGTCAGATGATATTTTTTGAAAAAATATTTTGTCAATATTGTAGTTTATGCAGTTTGGGACTGTGCATCAACATATTGCCTATAAATCTCAGATGAAAAGTTTTGAGGAGAAACCCCCCCATAAGACTGACACTTTTGACATATGACTCAGGATGTTAGGGTTTCCCAAAAATGCATCCTTAAACAATTGATATTGATTTTAACATAATTTTGAATCATTTTTTATTTTTATAATGATGATAACAAATTTTAATCTAGACTCTATATTTAATTTATTAAATAAAAGACACAAATACATATTTTTGACACTATAAAATCAATAACTATAAACTAAACTTAAGAAAGAAAACTAAAACACTTGAATACCATAGCTTTTAACCAATGAAAAAAGGTATTACTTATGATGACACATAATCCTAAACCAAAAAATTTAAAAACTAAAATACTATTGACTAAAACTTAATAAATACTTAAAATCCAACTAATAAGAAAACTGATTTTGCCAATCTATAAAGTGGTTTTGCAATAAGATAACCATTAGAGCTTGGAACAGTTTAAAAAGAAACTCAAGTCAAAGACAACTATTGTAATTTGGAGAGTACATGTATAATCCAAATATTCAATCAACAAAGTATTTTAATAGTGATCCTAAACTATATTGGTGAATGTAAACTTTGTTTATAGATCTAGTGAAGGGAGCTTGATTTCACCAAGAGTCTAGAACTTTCATAGACTAATTTTTCATCTTATGATAATATTTAATCACTAAAATTGATCCAAGGAATGTATGTTGATAAATGTATATTTATGCAAATTTTAAGGACATATCATAGATCAAATGTAGATTCAACCATCACAGGATAATGTAAGTCTATTGACGACATGTAAATTATTCATTCAAGATTAGAAATGTCATTCAGTATAGATCACAGCTCAAGAAACATCACTAATTATCCATTTAGATACAAAACATCACTAAGGAACATTTTTATCAGCACATATACCATTCAATTCAAGACCAACTCAAAATTGAATCTAAGTCAATATACTAGAGCAGTGATTATAGGAAGATATGGCCAAAATAAAAAAACACACTAAATAATTCTAAATAAAAAATAGCTATTCTACATTTTTAATTATATATTATGGATTTCTTGAATAAGGTAAATAATAAAGGCAAGGTTTTCCCCTAGTGTCTTCTATTCCATCACAAGGATAAGATTAAATACTACTTAGGTAGCAAATGAATCTATTACAGGATATTTATATAGAGAATTAAAACATTCAACTATATTTGAAGCTGAACACAATACGTAGATGTAATATTTAAATCAAAAAAACTAGGTAATATTATTTTATTGTAATCTGATAATAAAACATTCAGGACATTACACATATATAGAATACCATCTTATAATCATGGAGATCTTTTCTACCTATAATATCTCCCAATCTCCTATATTCGTGAGTTGGTTGAACAAATCCACTCATGTTTAACAATATAATAACAAATACTAATCTATATTTGTGACATTATTAATAGTAATATTATGAAAACTTATAACTACCAAACAACCTATTACTATTTACGTATCATTAAATACCTAAAACTAACTCAATGTAAAAGCTAATTATTAACAAAAACATAGATCTTTTTTATCTAAAACTTGATTTTCATTGTAAATCCTACACTAAATTTCCATAAAATATTTATTTTTCTTCAAAAAACTTTCTCTAAATCTCTCAAAAATATCATTGAGTGAGATAGTTAATGATGCCATGAAAGATGATAGATAAGTAGAAAACATTTCTACTAATTAAAATCAAATATAGTAATTTTTTTATATTTACATTTTTTATTAAAACCATTTATTTTTTGGGTTTTACAACTGATAAAACCTTTATACATGAAGAATAAAATGTGTGAATTGAAGATGAAGATAAAAATCACAAAACCCTCCTAGTACTCCTAATACTCCTAAGCCTCTTATAATTCTACAAGATCCCCCAAGTTGTCAAGAGCATTTACCCACACATAAAGTAGAAAAAACACATATAAAGGAGTTAATTAGGATAATGGGGGGCCCTTATTTGATGAACCCCCTCCATAATTATTTTTCAAATACATTGGAGTCATTCCTAAGAAAATTTGACTTCATGATAGTTCAAATTATACATGGGTAGGTTATAAAGAGATATGTAGGCCCTACCATGCTTATAAATTATTAGTGGCTAGTGTGAGAGATAAAAACATAACTCAAGCCAAAAATTTCACAATATTCACTAATCCAAGAACCAATGCATCACTTGTATTATCTTTCAAATGGTTCATAACCCACTGATACCACCATGATTTTAGAAAAGATAGTTTTTAGGATCGATGATGGATGTTATTTAATCACCTGCATTGTAATAACCATGAGGTTCCTTTGTATTTATTTATGAAAATCTATTGTTAGTTTATCCTTAATTAAATTCCTAATTATTTTAATTATATATAGTGTTAGTTTTAAGGAAAATGCTCTACATAGAATAGACTAGATGCACATTGAGCACCTTATTAAACTATGAGAGTTTATACTCAAAAACCACTTCATCCTAAGATAATCCCCTCTACAATGATGGAGGTTTTAGATATGATAAATAATTTTCATGTGCTAATATTTCTTACTAACACCCTCATTCTATATATAAACCATGTTTCTCATAATGATGTTAGAGAGGGTGGAAATGAGGATGCTCCAATTAGCACTAATACTCAATAACACCATTATAGATCATATGGTGTTGCATGCACTATACCTTCATACAATGAGGAGGATGTGGTGTAACCTAATTATGGTGGCGTTTCCATGGGTTCATATGATATGGTTTAGACTAATGATTTTTTGACTTATGCATTTGGTTTGGACACCTTGACTACACCTTTGCAGATATTTTACATACATGACATGTTTAAAAATAATTATTAGACCTATTAAATTCCAAATATTTTTATTTAAAAGGTAATAATTGATTTACATATAAATTTAAATAATATATATGTAGTTTTTCATGTTGTAGTATAAGATGGACCCATATTTTTCACATCTAGTTTATGGGTTACCTAGTAGTAGAATTATTTTTATTACCAAAGTGATATATACATTTAGAGAGGAAACTTTTTTTTTTAAGTCATGGTTCATGTAAATTTAAGTAATTACACACGCACATGCTCAAATAACAATCATGTGTTTTTATTTATTTGATAACCATGGTGGATACTTATACATCTATATGGGTGTGGGTAGAGATAGGTGTTGCTATTGCAATTTTATTTTCATAGAAACTCAATCAAGGTATGATAACTAGTAATTATTAATTTTAAATATGGTTTATTTTAATAATTATCCTCAATACTTATGCAAATATATTTGATGTGAACCTATTGTCTATGCAAGAGTGTGTGATGATGTATGATATTCCTTTTCAAAATATTGATGAGGGTGACATGGTAAAAGATTTTTTCACTTTTAAATTTAGCTATTATATTTCAATTATTTAGTTAGTTTTTTTAAATATTTATATATAACTATGCAGGGTCCATCTACTTCCATTATCATAAGCAATGCATCAAATCTTGGTGTTTATCCCTTTCACACTCATGTGTCCAAGACTCAACCTACCATTAAACCTGAGAAGCATAAAAATAAAATTTAACGTGAGCATTAGATTATGGTAAGTAGATATTTAAATAGTTATGTTGAATTTTAAAGTTAACTTATGAATTTGGTTACATGTCTAGTATGTAAAAGTTATAACAATATTTTCTTATGAATAGGTTTAACTACTTGCAAGTTATGAACATAAAAGGGTTGTAGTCTGATCTTAGAGGAATCTAAGGCATCTAAGGGAGCTCTATCTAGGAGTAAGGCATACATGGGAGATATTTACATGATAAATTCAAAGAGAGTGAATATTTTCTATGATTAGGATAGGCCTTGTATCATATTTTATTATATTCCTATATATCAATGTATGCATGTTTAGCATTGTATACCTATATGAAATTAAATTGATGTTCTATTAGGTTTGAATTTTGTATGCATTTATGTCTTATGTAGATATATATGTTGAAACATTTTACCTTGTAATTAATTTTTTACATATTATCATTATTTTAATTTCATTATTTTGTTGAAACTTTGTTTATAGTTATAAGCTTAACCTCATGTATTGGAATGAATAGATAGATGTGGAAATTGTATGGATGCAAAATGGACTAACACCATGATAATTATATTATGAATAGTATTTTTTAATTTTTTTATATGCCTATAGATCAAGTTTAGCCACAAATTTCATTTAGTCAATGGTAGACAACCATATGATATCTTTTATTCCTATACATTGATATATATATATGAATATAATAAAATATGATACAAGATATGTCTTCATCATTAATAATTTTCACTCTCCTTGAATTTATCATATAAGGCTCTCACTTGTATGCCTTACTCATGTATTATTTACATGAACTAAAATAACCATCACATGTGTTTAAAATCCCTATACTTTCATCCTAGATTACATTGATCTAAAATAAGATACAATTTCATGGTAGATGATATGGTGATCAGTCCTAAAAATTTATTTTTATGCACTCAAGAGATAAATTAGTTGCCTTTAATAGAATTTTTTGTTTTGGGGACATCTAATTTCAAATCCATCACTTCCAACATGTTGGGATATGTTAAATTACATATTTTTATAGGACCATGACCTCTTAATCCACTTGGATACACTTTTTTACAACTACTTCAACATGCAAGAACATTGCTAACAAATGTTGTCAAAATTTTAGCTACAATTGGAGATCTCCACCTCATGTGCTTCATGGCTAAAAACTAGCATCACCACCACTTTAATTTTGGTGAATAATTCATAGGAAAAAATTATTTTTCTCATAGAATTAATGGTTAGGAGACAAATTAATCATTATATCCTTAATAACATCCTTTACACAAGCCTAAAAAAATTAGAAGTTTCTTACATGAACCAAAAGAACTATCACATGCATTTCAAAGCCTTATACTTTCACCCAAGAGCGCATTGATCAAAAATATTATATAAATATGTGTTAGACATAATAGTGAGTATTCTTGAAATGTTATTTTTACATAGTCAAGAGACAACTTTCTTGACTCTCATAGGCATTTCCTCTTCTAGGATATCCACCTGCAAATGCATCACTTCCAATACATTAGGATAGTGATATTAAATGTTTTATTATGACCATGAATTCCAAATCCAATCGGATATTCATTAGTGGAATTGCTTAAACATGTAGAAACATTAACAACAATTTTTTTCAACATTCAAGATGAAGTTGGAGATCTCCACCACGGTGCTTCATTGTTAAAAATTTGCATTACCACCACATTGGGGGTGGTGAATAATGCCACTAACCAAGTTATTGTATTTTAATTATTCTTGGTTAGGATAAATATTGCCTACTATAACATCAAGATAATATGTAAGTCTCTACTAATGGTGCCAAATTTATCTTAATATTTTTTTAACTTCAATAATATGGAATTCTCTATGAGCAATGTAAACCATATGAAGGTGGAAGGATAATTAGAACCATTAATATATAATAAATATCCTAGTATCAAATTAAATTAATTTTCTTATGTACAATCTAAAAAATCAACAAAAAATGATAAAATTAAAACATTTACATTTGATAAATCAACATACCTTAGAAATTTAATTGAATAAACCATTAAGATCTACTCTAGTCTTGATAGTAGCAAGAATTCAATCATGGCCAGACCCATAAACCTTCCATATATTCTTGTTTAATAACCTCCCCTAATATTTAATCATGTGAGAACTTGTTATAAGAACAAAATTTTAATAATGGAGTATTTGTGTATGTATTTTAGTTTTATAAAAACCATACATCTAAAATTTTTATAAGCTATTATCGAATCTAAGTTCTTGTTAGCTACCATAAACTTAGTGGGATAGTCAATGGTTTTCCCATCTTTGACTATTGAAGTTGACTTAATTTTTTCCTCTACACAGTGGTACAAGTAGTACATTTTTCCCTCTTCATTACCCTCATCTATAATATATACAAAAACATGACTTGCATCACAAAATTAAATATTCTTTTGATAATTATGTCAATAGATAATGAGAATTTAGTATATAATGATTGATAATTTCATTATTTAAAAATATAAATTCTCATACCTAGTTACACTAGATCAAAAAAATGGTCAAATTCATGTGATGATGTCAAATATGTAAGTTTTAATGTTGGGTGGAACCCTATATGTGTTGATTATAATTATAGGTCTATAACTCGATTCATCCAAACTCTATTTAGACCCAAACTCATTACACTAAAGTCAACACATATAGAAAAAAAACATTACCTATTCTTTGTATTAATTGTCTAAGATCCTATAGTTAAGCTACATAATGATTATAATTCACTTGATCCTATAATAGTCATGCAATCCTCATACCTTGATAATTATTCTTCCTCCATCAATAATAAATGTCTATGAATAGTAGAGTTTTATTGAGCACCATGGGCCATTTTTCACTACCCCAGTAAATAACGATTTTTCCCTTATTAAAATTAGTTTCATATTCAAAATTCAAATCTTCTCTTGAAAGGGATCTTTTCACACATTCCCATGCATTGTCATGTTCCTCTTTTCTATATCTAGCCTTAGTGAAACTCCAAATATGTTGTACTCTAGTTTTTGGATGCATCTTCCTCAACTAATATTAAAATTTATGTGTTATTAAATTATGATATGTAATTGTATAACCAAATATAATGTTGATTTAAATTAATTATTATTTAATTTAATTTTCCATATAATATCTCAAAATAGCCTTTCACATTCTTTGTATAATGTGATTCACCATCACTGACATAGAAATATTACTCCCTTAATATTTTTTTATGTTTCTCTATACTTTCAAGTGCATGTATGAACACTATATACATGAAAATTAAAACTTTTGTTGAGTTGTATTACTATGATTGAACCTTAATTTTAGTTTTAATGTGTAATTTTTAGCAAAATTGAATACTAAAACAATATAAGTAATATGGATTCTGTCTTTCTTAACATGAATTTTTTGTCCAATCATCAAGATTTAATGTGTGTTCCTTGCATACTCCTAAATAATTTCCTCTTTGAATTTGAACATAAATCCCAAAATAAGCATTTGTTTTGTAATAAGCTCACACTTTTTAGATTCATTTCCATCTATTAATTGATATGTCATCTATTTCCATTTTATAAAACCAAATAATTATTTTACAATTCAACATTTACTCTCCTCTTGGATAAATTTTTCAATTTTCTAAATCCACCACTACTATTTTAAGTTCCATTCAAACATTTTTTTGAATTAAATTTTTTTTCTATCTAGTCTTTACGAAAAAATGTTTGGAATAAATTTCCTTGATGATTTTTGTAGAACTTCCATTCCAAACTCCTAAAAAATGTTTTAAATATGAAAATTACAACATACATGATAAAAAACATCTTAATGCTATGAAAATTAAAAACATTAAATAAAAGAAAAAATAGTGAGTTTGTGGTTTATTTGTACATAGAAGGGTTTGGCCATCTCAAAGTATATTTTACTAATATAAATTTGTGGATGTTTTATGAAAAAACTTAGAGTGAATTTGTGTTTGGGTCATAACCAAGAAATTTTTAATATGCATTTCATTATTATGAGAACTAACTCCTTTTTTCATTACATATATTATAATATATTAGTATTGAATGTCTTAAATGTTTTATCCAACCCTAAACAAAGCATGATCAAGTGTTTGAGGATGTAAGAGTCCAATTTTTAGATTTTTTGGTTGATGGATGATTGGCTTAGTCAAATTCATTCAATGAATTAGGTTGAAATTAGATTAATTAGTTTAGGGAATTGGTTAAATGATTAAATATTTTTTTGATTGGTTATTAAATGAGTTGAATATCTTAAATATGCTTGCTCAGAATTTGATTTTCTTAAATGAGGGGTTTATTATAGGATTGAATTTCTTAAATGTGTTTATTAAAGAGTTTAATATATTAAATGAGATTATTTTAATGGTTGAATGTCCTGAATGAGGTTGTTTGAATGTGTTTGAATGTCTTAAATAGGTTTTAATAAGGTGATTAATGATTAATGAGAAGGTTAAATGTATTAAATGATGTTTTTAAATGATTTAAATAAGATTATTTGAATGAGATGGTGATTTGGATACATATATTATTATTTATTAGTATATTTTGAATTAGGTGTATATTACATGATTAGTGAATAATTAAATTAACTAATATGGATTAATTAATTAATTAATTAAATATACAAAGGTCTAATTTTTATGGGCCTATGTTGAAAAGGATAGTGGTCATGTCATAATATAAAATATGGATATTTAATAATGGGTACGTTAATAAGAATAAATGGATAATGATGAATGTTGATAATTAACAAATATGTTGTGACACTAAAGTGGTGGAATTTAGGTCTCTATATGTCCCATAGATTTTGGATATTTGTGTACCCAAAAACTAAGATAGTGTTTGGGGAATCTTATTCCATAGGTCACACTATTATAAGTTATATCTTTCTATGATATTTTTTCATGTTGAGAGATCTATATTGTCTACACTTGTCTTACTAGTTAGTCATATCTTACACAATGATAGATTGATATTCTATTCTACTATGATGTCACAATGATATATATTGATATTATAGAATGTTGTTTTACTTATATGATTAATTTATATTATTACTTGAAAATATAGACTAATCATTACTGGTATGTATCCTTTAGACTTGTGTGTATAACATATTTATGTCCCTTTAGTGTGACCCCTTTGTCTTGTTTTTTAGGACATTTTTACATCTTTTGGATATGGACATGTTTGTTGGAACATATTTATCTCCCTTATTTGGGGCCTATGGAATTATGTATGACATTATGTTTTATAAATATATTAATCTAAGATTATCTACTGAGCTTGTTGTGCTAGTTGATATTTCTAAATTTTAAGTTTGTGTGGTCCATATCACACACCTTGCCTTTATGTGACATGCCATGATTCACTACATGCACCTCCTTATTTTGTATTATTATTCAATTATCGATTAATGATGGTTACTACTAAATTATTAATTGACACATTTATCTTGACATGAAAGTTATATGTTTGGTATTACATATGTTACATGCATGCTTTGTTGAAACATTAATTAATATGATGAAATGTTATCCACATTCTGACATGATTCTACATAATTACATGTGTATACTTAAAATGACATATTTAACTGTTTATTTTAAAATGAAAGACTTAGAGATGGCATCCCTCATCTCAAAAGGAGGAATTGTTAGTGGGCTTATCATAGAGACACAATCTTTCATGCAAAAAAAATATAGATTTTGAGAAAAAATACAAGATTCAAATATTATAGAGGGGTTTAGTTATCAATTTAGTTCAAATAGAAGACATATATTTTACACATTGGTAAAATTTTTGGGACAACATGTGTTGAATATGCACTCACTTTATAGAAGAATTTGTTATAATTTACAAATTAAGATATACTTTAGTGTATATGCTGTGTAAGTACACATGGGTTACAAAAACAAAAATGATAGGTTTTCTCATATTTAGCATATGCATGCATAAAATTTTATATTAGTTGGCAAATTTTCAAAAGGAATGATACTAGTTAATGCATAAGCATACTTTTTTTAGTAAGAACTATTATAGTTATTTATTTGTAAACACAATTTAATGACCCCAGGTAATGAGAAACCTTGAATTTATAAGTCAATTTATAGTGGTTGATTCATGTTTTCTAAGGTAATGTATGTTGAGGTTAAAAAACACTCAATGACATTGGCATTACCCATAATGAGCGCATAATGTGTCTCATACCTTACCATATTGAGGTTGAATATTAGATAAATATTATTTATTTGAGTTAACATGGTTTAAATAATACTACTCCCTAACTCATGAGGATTGGAGCATTTATCTTCTAAACTGATGGGCTTACTAGTTACACAAATTTGGGGAATAGTCTCCCAAACTCTACACATGCTTTAACAAGGAAGAAAGGATATATAATGATTCAACAATGAATTATAATCTCCAAAAAGATACAAGATAACATGGTTTCACCCATATTTAGGTGTGCTCCTTGCACTTAAGATCCAAATTTAGATTGTAGTTTAGATTTTAGATTCCACATATAAACATTGACTAATAAATTTTCATTATAGGTTTTATTGGGGAAAACTATATGTTTAGAGCTATCTCCTAGAGGGTAAGTACATTGTACAAAGTTATATTTATATCCTTTTACTCTAGTATTTTTATTGTATTTTAATACAATAATAAAATGGGGGACATATGTAGATGCAAAAATATAGTATTACATACTTTCTACTATCAGTTTTGACCTACATTTATCCTACATGACTTGCACATATCCAAATAACTCTTATGCACCTTCTCTCACATCTTCATGCTTTGCTATTAGTTTTAACCTTTCATTTTATTGTTAGTGATAGGTACATGAAACTCTTATCTATATCAAACTAGCTAAATATAATAGTAAGAACTCTCTAGATCATCAAATTTGCATGCTTGTCTCCTATACATAAACATCAAACTCAAATAGTTTCTTCAAAAAAATTATTCTAAGGGTGACATTATTGTGCCTCATCAAGAAATGACTATTTTTAAAATCTATCAATCATTATCAATACACCTATTCACCTAGCATGTTAGTGGCATGAATAATTACCCAAATGGTCTCATATAAATAAATGTTAAATAAAAGTTTATTTCTCACTTTGTACTCACTTGGCACTTATCTATCAAGCATATATACACACTACTACATATTGATAAAAAGTGCCCTATTCTTCCTAAATCAGAAATTAGCCATTAGGAGCAATAATCAACCAAGTATAAAGCATACCAATCCAAGTCAGAGAAGGTATGAAAAGTGTCAAATATCATATTATTAGGTGAAATGATATAGTAAAAGAGCACAATTGAACATTCACACTAAGTGGAAGAAAAATGTGTAGCTTAACTTCCTTTTTTAGAATATTGGAAATGTAGGTAGAATTTATTCATCAACGAGGTGATTAGGGTCAGCTCAACCCATTATAGTTCCCAAAATTTTATTGGTTTTAACCCTTCAAATCTATACTTAGGGTTTTAAGGAGAAGGATACTAATTTATGAAATTACACATATATTCAAGCATCTAGGTTGCACATACTGAGGTATCAAAAGTAGGCATAATTGACTATATGGTCATAGAGATCCAAATTATCCTATTATGGTAATGTCATTCTATGGTAGTATCCATTTGATAGATCTATCAAGAACTTCATGGTAGTCAGGTTATACATACAAAGAGCCAGTTCAATATCTAAGTGAATTACATGGCTTTTGTTAGCCCCTTTCCGCTATTAGAAGTTAGACATAGTCAGTCAGTGAACCAAAAATATAATTACATTAATATCTTTAGTATTTCAATATTTATCACATGCCACTTGTCAAATCAATTTCATACTTAGCATTTAGATTTATGCTTAATTATCACATCTTGTAATCTTAATTATATAAATACTTTCTTATCTTAATTTGGGTTGTACATTACAAATTAGGGTAAAATAACCCTACGTGTTTATCTAGATATATAAAATCCCTTTTTTCATTATATAGTTAGAAGGGTATATACTATAGGGATACATTATTATTTTGAGATAATCCTTGAGAAAACCATTTTTCCATTATGTAATTATTTTGGGTATGTTTCATAAGAATTAATTAGTTCAACGACTTTGAAAAATTCATTATAAAAGCCATTGTTTATCATAAAATCAGTTATGTTACGTTCTTTAAGACTTCATGATTTCAAATAGTTTGAGAGAATTATTGTAAGCGACATTTTGTCAAAATATGTATAGTTATTTTGGCTATGTTCCATCTAGCATTTCATTAGTTCTAAGACTTTCATAACATCCTTGTAAAATCCATTTTCTCATTATATATTTGGTTATGGTATGTTCCATAGGGCTTCATTAATTTTAATGATTTAATAATGTCTTTGTAAAATCCATTTATTACACATCTTAAAATCATTGTAGTCCATGTGACCATGTGCTTTGTGTATGCTCCCATATTTTATATTTTTGCATTTTAAATAAATAATTAAGACATGTTCCATAGGGATTCATTAATTCAAATATTTTAATAGAATATTGATAAAATGCATTTTATCATGTACAATTGGTTAGGGTATGATCTCTAAGGCTTCATGAGTTTGATGATTTTGAGAACATCCTTGTAAAATCCATTTTGTAATCATCATGCAATCATTATAGTCCATGTGACCATGTGCCTTGTGTATGGTCCCATATTTTTTTTAAATGTATAAAAAGGTAAATATAAGCCAATTTGTAATTATAAAATTAGTTAGGTTATGTTCTATAGGGATTAATTAGTTTTAAAAGTTTGAAAGAATCCTTGTAAAGTCTCTTTTGTCATTATATAAAATTATCTATTGGGTATGTTCCATAAGGGTTTATTAATTAAAAGAATCTAAAAGTACTCTTTTAAAATATTTATACACCTCTTGTAATAATTTTAATCCATGTAACCATATTTTGTTGAAAATTTTAGTCAAAATAATCACATGCTCTATGCATGTTCCAACACTTTACATCCTGCAATCATTATAGTAATGTGCTTGCTCCCACATTTTATATACAATTTTTATATAATATATGAAAATTAGCCACTTTTGATCATGATTTGATAGATTTACTTACATTTATATATAATATTTTTCCTTTTAGTCAAACTAATATAATGATTACAATATACTCCAATGCAATGATGACATACCTTAATGCAATATAATTCAAAACTTGTCATATCTTGATACAATATTAGTCCAAACATGCATACTTTGATTCAAGCTTAGTCAAAACTTCTATTGAAACATGACATAGATTAATACAATCTTATTCAAAACGTGACTTCAACACTAGCCTAAAAAAAAGTCCAGCCAAAACATGCCTTAATAAAACTTATATACCACATAAAACATTAGCTAAAATCAAACCCAAAAATAAATTTAGCACAAAGCTTTGTCAAAAGAAATCCAAATACAAACCAAATATTAAATAAAAATAAAAATGAAGGGTTCACCAATACCCTTAAGATGTCATGATGATATCTGTCAAAGTGATCTATGAGATGGGCTCATCCTCTATGAAATCTACTCCTTTTTATGTCATTATAATAAATTGTTCTTCCTTATAAATGTTTTTCTTTTCAATGAATTTTTTGGCATACAAAATTGAGTTATCCCGTATTTATCTTTTATCTTTTGTTAATTCAATATATCAAAAATTTAATACTAGCATCATTATAAATCCGAAGCTAAAAACCATGTAAAAACATTAGGTTTAAATTTCAAAATAAAAATGCATGTATTGAAATTGAAATTTTGACCTTATATTCCATATGAAAATTAAATAAAAAAGAATACATTTAAATCTACATCACGATATGACAAATTCATAAATGGTACTTCATAAACAAATTTTCTTCACATTAAAATGTGAAATGACAACATTAATAATATTATTTATTACATATTAAACATTAATATCCCAAACAATAATAATAAATAAATATTTGAATTAGGTTTTTAAAAATATAATAAATATTTTTTATTGGTAATCCATCGTATAATAGTTAAAAATTATATTTTTTCATGATATTTTATTAACGTTCCTATGAAAAACTTTCATTTTTATTTTCCTAAACTTGATTATTTATTGGCTTAGTGAGTTGGATTGAAGAACATGTTTCCATACTCACATTTTTTTTAATTAGTCTACAATATTTGTATTTGAAGTATTTATATAACTCTATTCTATCCAAAAAACACAGAGATCCTACCGACAAGATGGTCTAAAGTATTTAAAATATGTCTTATTATTCATTACTAAGACCTTCTTCTGGCGTGTTCACAACTTTACTAGGCAACTCAACATCAACTTCTCCTTTTTTATAAGTGGTTGAGTTGATTTATTGGCTTGTTTGTTGCATGTCTATAGTAACAATTCAATTAGTTCATCTTGATTCTCACATTTTCTCTTTACTAATTGATATTCCTCTTATAGCCATTGATGATTCTAATGTAGCTCATATTTCTCTCCAAGAGCTTCATTTAGTTTCTTTTGATTTGTATAACCATATCCAGTGGATCAGTCAGTGAATAGTCCATACTATTCTTCTCTTTTCCTTTCATGATCAAAATCCAGAACATAATATGAACATAAACTTCCTTGAAAAGGCATGTAATTTATCCTATTTTTAAATCCCCCAGAGGAAGATCATTTAGTTTCGTAAAGATATTGATTTTTTTGATCTAATATCTCTAAGTATTATAGGTTTTTAAAAATGTTGAGTGCCACATATTGGATATGCATGAAGCTCTTTAACAAAATTGTGCTTGAGGATAGAGTTATTACATTGATATAAGTGATATGTGTACCATAATGCATTAAATTTCCATTGAAACATGGCATAAGTACCACAACCATGATGGATATTCTAAATTACAAAATGTGTATCCCTATCATTCTCCCATTTTGATCTTGCCTCTTCTAACTAATCTATATGCCAAATGGTCATTGCACATAAAAATGTCTCAGTTGATTCACCCTTTTTGGATAATACATCTACCAAAATATTCTCTTTTATTTTATTATACATTATTTCAAAGTCTTATCCCAACAATTTAGTTGCCCATTATTTTCTTCTCATTAAAGTCATTTTTCTACAAAATAATTTAGACTGTCATGATTAGTCTCTACCTTAAATTGTCAACCTATAATATAAGGTCTCCATTTCTTGACTTCATGAAGAATAATCATCATATATTTCACATATATTTGCTTTAGCCTTTTTTTAACCTTGACTTGATGACTTTAAAATGTAATGGGTTTTCCTTCATATATTATTATTTCCCCCTTGCCATAACTTGATGTATCACATTCAATAATAAAAGTTATGGAAAAATTAGCAGTAGTCAAAATTGGAGTGTTGCACGTATCCTCCTTCAGATTCTAAAAGGCCTTTTTGTTTATTTCAAATGGAAAGACTCTTTATTCAACAAAATTATGAGTGGTTTTATTATGATTCCATAAATTTAAAAAATATATCATAGTAACATGTTAGCTCTCAAAAGCCCTCTGAGATTATTGAGTATTTTTGACACCTTCCATTCCATCATAGCTTTAATATTCTGAAGGTCCAATTTTAATCCCTTATGTGAAATAATATGACCCAAGTACTCTACCTCTTAGACTCCAAAATCATATTTTGAAGGTTTTACATAAATTTGATGTTGATCCAGAAATAATAGTATCTATTTCATATAATGAACATGTTCTTCCCAAGTGAAATAAGACAAGATATATCCTAGTAACCTCATCTTCATAAGTGTAATGGATCATTGGCTCCTTTGTAGGAATTTCCTAGGATATCTCGATCTTCATTAAATGGGTATTATGAAAAGATGGAAAATGGGATATTTTTGACCTAGATTTAAATTTTATAATGTAATAACCCCTCTATCCATATGCTTTTTAAATATTTTTTCATAATGCACAATAATTTTAATATCTAACTCCATTGATATGATTATAGTTGCATAATTTCCATGCCCCCACTCATTTGAGTTGAGGGGAGGTTCGTAATAAGTATGAGGTAAACTATTAGTTTATTACTAAGAAATTCCTATAAAATAGGACTTGGTTGATCTTTGAAACCATCAATCTTAAGTGGGTGATTCTTATTTATAGTAGGTTATTGATTGTTAGTTGTTTCTTTGTAACCCATGTGTTTCAATTATTTTCTTTTATTAAAATCCTTAATTGGACTATTCATTATAATACGTTATGTAGTTGGTTGCACTTCTCCATGGATAATTTTATTCTTACATTAAGGTGTACTTGAATCACTTGATATTTTTTCCTTATGTGACTCTCAATTAATATCAAGGGCATAGTTTAAAACATCCATATAGACTTTGATCAAAGGAAGATAAGAATTTTAGAGTGTTCTTTCCTTAAGTGGAGACATAAGGCCCTTGTTAAATATAAATTTATCTTACAAATCTAAGATTTAAGAAATTAAAGTGTGTAAATTGGTCTTCAAATTCTATTTTTACACAGTCATGAGATAAGGTCTTAAAAAATTGTAAGTTATTTACATTAACCAAAAGAATTATCACATGAATTTTGAAGCCTTATAATTTCACCCAAGATTAAATTTATCAAAAATAAGATATGAATATGTGGTACATGATATAATTATTAGTCTTGAAACATTATGTTTATGCAATAAAGAGACAATTTTCTTACCTCCCATAGGCATTTTTTCTTTCAGGGCATCTACTTGAAAATGCATCACTCCCAACACATTGGGATAGTAAAATTCATATTTTCCTAGGACCATGACTTCTAAATCCACTCATATACGTGTTGGTGGAAATGTTTTTACATGCAAAAACATTAACAATAAATATTGTTAACATTCAAGCCACAATTGAAGATCTCTACCACTGGTGCTTTGTTGCTAAAAATTACCATTGCCACCACATTGGGGGTGGTTAATAATGCCTAAGAACACATTCTTGGACTTTAATTATGCTTTGTTAGGAGACAAATTACCCATTCTAGCCTCAAGAGAATGTGTAATTCTCTACTAATGGTGTCAACTCTATCTTAAGATTCTCTTAGCTTCAATAACATAGAATTATCTACTAACGTTACAAACCATTTGAAGGTGAAAGGCTAATTTCCACTAGTAATCTATAATAACTATCTTAGTATGTAATTAAATAGAAATTTTTATGTACTATCTAAAAAAACAATACAATTTGATAATATTAAACATTGTTGCATTTGATAAATCAACGTACCTTGGAAACTCAATCAAATGAACTACTAGGATCTGATTTAATCTTGATAGTATCAAGAATTTATTCATGGTAAGACTCATAAACCTTCCATATATTCTTATTTAATAGCCTTCCCTAATATTTAAGCAAGTGAACACTTGTTGCAAGAACCAAATTTGAATAATTGATCATTTACCTATGTATTTTAGTGTTCCAATAACCATACATATGAAATTTTGATAGTCTATTATTGAAGCCAAGTTTTTGTTAACTATCATAGACTTAGAGGGATAGTCAATGTTTTTCCCATCTATGAATGGGGAATTCAATTTAATTTTTTTATTTATACAGTGGTGCAAGTAGTATTTTTTTCCCTCTTCATTATCCTCAACTACAATAACTACAAAATAATGTCATGCATCATAAAATTATATAATTTTTTAATAATTATGATAATAGATAATGAGAATTTAGTACATAATGATTGATAATTTCATACTTTAAATATTAAAATTCTTCTCTTATCTAGTTGAACTAGATCAACTACATGGTCAAATTCATGTGATGATGTCAAATATCTAAGTTATAATGTTGGGACAAACCCTAATGTGTTAATTATACTTAGAGGTATATAAATTCATTCATCCACACTCTCTTTTTACTCACATTCATTACACCAAAGTCAACACATGCAGAAAAAAATTACATGTTCTTTGTATCAATGGGCCAAGAACCTGCATTTGAGATACATAATGAGTGAAATTCACTTGATCCTATTACAATCATACAATCCTCATACCTTGATAATTGTTATTCCTCTATCAATAATAAATATCTTTAAACACTAGATTTTTATTGAGCACCATGGACCATTTTATCACTACACTAGTCAATAATGGTTTTTCTATTAGTCAAATAAATGGCATCTTAAAACTTTAAAAACTCACTTACAAGGACTCTTTTCACACATGCTAATGCATTGTCATGTTCCCCTTTTCCATTTATACCCTCATTGAAAATCCAAATATGGTGTACTCTAGTTATCACACGCATCTTTCTCAACTAGTATAACATCTATGTGTTTTCAAATTATGATGTGCAATTATCTAGCCAAATATAATGTTCATTTAAGTCAAATCTTCATATAACATCTCAAAATATCCTTGCACATTATTTGTAGAATGTGAATGATTATCATTAACATATAAATGTTACTCCCTTAATATTTTTAGATATTTCTTGATAATTTCAATTACATGTATGAACACTATAGACATGAAAATGTTAACTTGTGTTGAGTTGCAGTAATCTGATTAAACTTCTATTTGTGGTTGCAACATGTAATTTTTAGTAAATATGAATACAAAAACAATATAAGTAAAATGGATTGTGTCCTTATTAACTTGAATTTTTCATCCAATCATCAAGATTTGTTGTGTGCCTTGCATACTCTTAAAAAATTTCCTCTTTGAATTTGACCATAAATCCCAAAATAGGTATTTATTTTTTAATGAGTTTGCACCTTTAGATTCATTTAAATATTTTAATTGATATGTCATCTATTTTTATTTTATCAAACCAAATAATAATTTTCAAATTCCAATTTTACACTCCTCGTAGATAAAGTTTTTCAAATTTTCAAATCCACCACAAATGTTGCAAGTTCCATCCAAACATGTTTTTTTATAAAATAATTATCCATCTAGTATTTGCCAAAATATTGTTGGAATAAATTTGCTTGATTATTTTGGTGAAAATTACATTCCAAACCCCTAAAAAATGTTGTCAATATTAAAATTAAAACATACATGACAAAAAACATCATAATTCTATCAAAATTGAACACATTGGATTCAAAAATAAGTGATGCATGTGTCATTTATTTTTACATAGAAGGGTTTGTCCATCTAAAAATATATTTTACTAATAGAAATTTATGGATGTCTTATAAAAAAATTAAAGTGTAATTTTGTTTGAGTCATAACTAATTAATGTTTAATATGGAGTTCATTATTAAGAGAACTAATTATTATTATTGCTACATATCTTCTATTGGGTGAAACCCTTGTGTTTTTTTTAGAATTGTGTAAGTAAATCTTTGAGAGCATCAACTATAGAATTATCTTTCCATGGGTGTCTACCAGATAATTTCCACTAGACATTATTATTAGCATCATCAAATCATTTATGTCTCATAGTTCCTTTCATTAGTATTTTTGTTAATGTTTAATGATATGCTTATTTTTTAATCAACCATGTTCTCCCTATTTGATCACTTAATATACAAGATATAATTATGTGTCATGTAACATATTGTCTTTGGTGTGTTTTTTAAAGATAAAATATGGTACACACTATGTATATTTTAAACTATTTACTTGTTTTGAAAATAAATATTAGATGTTATTAGTCCTAGGGTATTCATTTTAGGTCTCATATTAAGTTATTTCATAAATGAAACAAATAATTGACATCTTTAAGTATCATATAAGTTTTGAATCTAATTTTAAAAAATAGTTGTGAATTTTATTCTTGACTGATGGTCAAACATTTTCTTAGGCATTGGTTTCAAAAAAAATCATCAACTTCTATTAACTGCATGGGTCTCCTATGCATAATTATATGAGGTGTTAATGGTATATTTTTTGATTTGGTGTTTCCATATTGTTATCTTCATTACTAGTTTATTTATTTGGTGTTCTTGTGTAGTTTTACTTCACTTTTACTTTCACTATTCAGTGTTTTGATGCAAATTTATTCATTTTTAATTTCACCATTTAGTGTTTGCATGTAATTTTCTTCATTGTTTCGCGTAAATCAACATGCATATCATCATCATCACCAAAACAAAAATATACATAATTTGAATGTGGACATGAAATAGAATTTAGTATGACATAAAAATTAA
This sequence comes from Torreya grandis, assembly GCA_037957365.1. NCBI lineage: Eukaryota > Viridiplantae > Streptophyta > Pinopsida > Cupressales > Taxaceae > Torreya > Torreya grandis. Next base: position 203,741 of record JARHVA010002399.1, read on the forward strand.
AAATTATCCTTTTAGATAAACATTCATTTTAATTATTCATTTCATAATTATCTATGACATTTAGTTCATTGGGTATAGTATATGTACCTTGTCTTACATAAAGTCTTGGAATTTGTTCCCTTTGTTTTTCTCTCAACACTTGTAATTTCTTTGGTATTTTAACCTTTAATTTTTTTCTTGTATTTTGAACAAAATAAATCACCCATGTTTAGAAAATAATTGACATATTTTGAGGGTAAGGATAAATAATAAATTATTTTAAAATAACTTGCAACATTATGTAGAGTATAGAATGATGCAGAGAATAACTATGGGGATAAAATTCTTGATATGAAAAATAATGACCTTGGGGCATACAATATACTCCTATTCAAAGGAAAACATGTGAAATAATGTATACATGTTTATTAATGCATGATGTAACTCCTATCATCTACTACTATGATTATATAAACATTATAGATCCATCACATTTTATATTTTATATTTTTCTTGAAATGGGCTCAATATGGCCCACATCGCAACATTGATAACACCATTTGATTAATTGTCTCAATCTATGAAAAATAGGTTTGATTGAAAAATAAATCACATTGTATACAATCATAATTAGATTCACAAGGTTAAATTTTCTCAAATCAGATCACTAATTATATCAATTGATAAATTGTCTCAATTCATGATGTATTCAAATCTAATTAACCACAAATCACATATTATTTTTGAAGTTAGATTCAATGGGCTCAGATTGGCCACAATTACATATTTAATTGATCTACATAATTATTTGAATCATTTTGTGATGAAAATATGGCTGATTGAACCCTAAATGACATCTTATATATCTTTAATTAGGTTTAAAGGAGCTCAATATTTCCCAATTCACATCATTAATTTGACCAATTGACTAATAGGTTCAATATGTGATAAATATAGCGATATTTGTGCCCCCAATCATATCATATAGTTGTAGATAGGTTAAAGGGAATAAATTACATCCAATTACCTTTATGATTAAATTAATTTACTCTTTGGATCATTTTGTGATTAAATTTGGGTTGATTCATCCCAAAAACACATCTTATATAGTCAAAATTAAATTCATGAGGCTCAATGCAACCCAAACTACATCATTGATTAAATAAATTGACTAATTATCTTAATTTAAAAAAAAACTAAGGATAATTTATCCATAAATAACATCCTATACTTAAAATTAGGTTAAAATGGTTCAAAAGCCTTAATTCCCTCTACGATTGAAAAAATCAAATATTTGCTTCATTCTATGATGAAATTGGGGTTGATTAAGCCCTTATCACATCCTATAGTCATAGATAGGTTGAAAGAGCTCAAATTATCCCCAATTAATTCAATTATTTAATATATTGATTATTTGACTCTTTATGTGATGAAACTAGGGTCGATTAATCCCCAAATCACATCATATATAGTCATAATTAGGTTTTAAAGAGGCTCAGTTTAGCCTAAATTATGTCATTGATTGCACTAATTAACTAATTGTATTAATATGTTATACAATTAGGGATAATTGAGCCCCCAATAACACCCTATAATTTTAGTTATAACCTAAATCTTATCATGTATACTTGATCATGAACTAGTTTTACCCCTTTTTATCTTTAATTAACTTGTGTACTTAATTATCAGCTATTTTCCATTTCATACTATCCTAAGAACATATAAGGACCTATTTATTTAAAAAATTATCATATATAACATACTAAAATTATCTTATTTCTAAAAAATCCCTTAATAATCTATATGGCCAAACCCAAATCCAAAAACCCTCACATTTCCATATAGAACATTAATGTCCAATAAGGAAAATAACATGATGTGGTCTTGTTCCTATGGGGAATTTCTATATTTTACCCTCCAATAGTCACTTTTTGAAAATAAACACTCCCTTAGCTTATTTATTTGTTTTTAGGCCTCCTAACATGTGGTTTTCCTTTTTTGAATTGTTATAAATGCACATTGAATTCACTCATTACTCCACTTGTAAATTTCAATATAGAGGCACATTTACACTATTACACACTAAGAAAAAGTTCCCTATTATTCAAAATTCATATGATAAGCATTTCATATAGTCTTCAACCAAGTAAAAAGCCTATTTTGTCTATCCCAAAACAAAACATGATCACGTATTCAAGTCAGTTATAGATGCATTTATATAGTCAAAGGAGAACAATTGCACAAGGCACTCTAAGTGGGAGAACTATGTTGTTTTGATTTCCCTCTTTGGAGTATTAGATATGTATGTAGTATTCAATTATCATGGGGTGTTTATGCTCAAATTATCCCTATTACACTCCCCATTTTTGTATTTTTAGGTATTTCAATCATTGGAAACCCTATTAGGGTTTTCACATTTTAATCTTTATTTGCAAGTCTTACACATATGTTTGAAAAATGAAAAAATCACATACGATCTTAAATACAACTATTTCAAGTGATCTTTCACTAATTTATAGTTTAATGAAAAAAATCAAAAAATAATGATGATATTGAAAGTTGATCTTATCCTTGTATGTTGTTCTTATCCTCATACAATCTCAGATCCATGTTTTGGGAAACTTATACATTTAGTTCTTTTTTCCTATCATAACTTGATTATGTGATATATTTTAGTTATTATTTAGGCACTTTATAGAATAATTTCTTGATTATAATTAGCTCAAGGTCTAGCTACTTAATTCCAACTTATGTTTCGTATTGATGATTGCATATGATAATTTTATCATGCTTACATTCTATATAGTTCATGTTTACATTATATTCTTATGTGATGAAATGTCTAGATACTATTGATGTCTATTTTTCATGACTGTAGGGATAGTTTGTATGATCTAGGCTTAGCGATGGACTTCAATAACTAGGGTAATGAAAGAAAGGGTAATGAGCAGTCAGTTTGACATTGATAAATTCAAATAAGATGGAAAGAGATATTAAACCATTAACTCACCTTTTAATTTTTTCTATTTTAGTTTTAGTTCTTATTGATGTTTTTTAGCTTTATCTTACCTTGTGTAACAATTATTGTTTTAATTTCTTTAGTTGTCTATTTTATTCTTTCTTGGGTTTAAGTGTTTGATCCTGTCTTTGATCCTTGTATGATTCCTTTTTGATTTATGAGCCTTGGTTACATTATATTAGAAGATTGTTTAGCCTTATTGTATTTAGTCTTATGGGCCCCCTTAGTGGTCATATTACTTGACATATTCTATTTGACTTAGGTTCATAATGTTGTTTAAAGTTGATAAGAATGATGGAAGGTTATCATGGTTTTTCAGAGGACTCATGAGCCTTCTAAATTAACCTTAGGCACCATGAGATTAATATTGGTCAATGGGATTAATTATCTATTTTTTAATTGACTCGCCTCCCAATCTAGGAAATCAAGTGGTTTTATTTGGAGAATATGTGCATTGATCAAATGATCAGTATGGGTAAAGCCCCTAAAGTGAGATGGTATTGTAGTAAGAGTGAATGGAACAAAAATAATATGGAAACCATTAATGGTGACAAGGGGAGATGAAAATGGGTTCTACACAAATAAGGGGGATTAGGCACTCAATTTTTTTTTGGTGTCTAAAATAGGGATAAGTAACATCTTGACCATTATTCCTTCTCCTCAGGAGTAGAATTATCTCTCCAAATAAGTAGTGTCCTGAATTACATAATGTGTTTTGATTGTTTTACTATTAGGAATGGATTGTTGAACCTATGGAGTTTCAAAACATTTTTTGGGTTCATAATGAAGTTCTGAGACTTTATAGTGAACTTAAAAATACACCATAATAGATATAAAATTGATGCCCTCCAATTTTTACATTATGAGTTGCTATAAGATGCATCTAGCTATGGTTTGGGTTCACCCATTATGGATTTTATTGATCTATATGTTTTATGTATTATTTGGGGTCTGCATTTTGTGTGCTTGTGTGTTGGAAATGAAATAAGATTATTTTCTTATTATGAGATATAATAGGGTTACTAAAAATTAAGTGTGTTCAAATTCAAGCTCCTGCTTACCCTAGGAGTTGAAATGGGTCACAATGAACACATTCATTTTGACCTTAAGATGAGTCATACAAGGTATTCATGTGCGGTTAACTTTCTCTATTAAAAACATAATTTAACATGTTTGCATTGAGTTGAGTTTTAATGGTATTTGACCATGAAGTCAAAATGACCCTATTTTGGTTATGGTAATGTTCCTTGGGCCATTAAATTTTTTATTTCACTCAATGGATTATTTTTCTTTTTGATTTTAGGATCTCAACCTAGTTATTATGATCACCTCTTTTTAGAGTAAGACCATTTTCTGTGATCCTATTTATAAATCTTTAAACCCATTTGGGATATAACTTGATTCTTATTTTAACTTGGTTTTATATTTTTATTTTTTAAGATGGATATGTTTTGTTAATCTCTTTAATATTTCATTTTTGGTGCTTGTAGATGGACCTTTTATTGTGTTAATAGTTGCGATATTTTTTTCTTGTAGAATTTGGGAATATGTGTTGGTAGTGTACTTTAAGTTTATGCTTAGTAAGATCATTTCAAATGCTTTCATCAGTGTTTTATATTGTCTAATAATTTCATATTGGTTATGTTGGATGATTGTGTGCTTCCTTAGTAGAGTAAAATGGTGATTAAATCTTAAACTAGTATTCTTTTAATTCTTGATTTCAAATTGAAGACCAAAAGGGCTACCATGAAGCTGGTAAAGCTTGATTGTTGAAAATGCATTCATTTGAGGAATAAGGAAAATTTTCTATTATAGGAATTTGATTGAAGGTTCAGAATAGTTTACTTTAGCTATTCTTTTTTGGTTTGATTATTGTTTCTCTTAGTATAATGGCTTATAAAGCTCATTATTCTCATGCTCTTTCCACAAAGTTTAGATGCCTAACTCCACCATCTATTTGATGCATGGGGTGGTTAGGGCCACTAGATGGATGGGTTCATAGGATTGGGAAAGTATATTTATATTACCATGGAATGCTTCTCACACTACTTGAATTTGGAGTTGTTTTCATGTTCTATGTTCTTGCTTGTGTGTGCTCTTAGGCTTACAATTATTCTTCTATAACTTAATTCTATTAGTGTTGAGACTTATTTAATATTTTATTACATGTTATATATATTTCATACATTCATGTAATGTGTATAATTTAGTGTTAACCTAGAATACCCAATATGGAAACAATACTATGTCTAATTACTTTCGATATGATTAGTATATGTATGATATAGATTTACTTTAGATGTTTCCTTTTTAAAAATTAGTTATGCAAGTTTAAAGCCCTATAGTATTTCATTAAATCATAGAGTTAATGTTAATCCCAAATAATATATGATTTTAGACTAAGCAATGTATATATCATCTATATAATAGTAATATGATGTTTTCAAGCTTAGAATTTGTTCATGAATATGATCATGTGTTTTATTCCTAAATGGATAAGGAAGGAATTTGATCTAGTTGGAATGTTTTCATTCATAAAATTTAATCATATCATTTCATTTATATTGCTAACCTATTCTTGGACCCTTAATAATGATATTCAAGTTCATTTTTTTAATGTATTTTTTTAAAATTTCTAGGTTTCTTCTAGTTTAGTGACTTTCCATTCTTTACTTATTAAACACATTCTATTGGTGTCATTAACCTATAGCATTAATGTTTCCTTAAATCGTTAATTTCAAGCTCAAAATTATTATAGCATATTGTTAAAATATAATTAGATATAATATTTGAATGCTTTTGGAAGGTTTATGACAAATCAGAATGCCTACCTTATCTCTATGATAAGCCTTATGTATGTGAAAATTTAGTTTCAGTTATGTGTTTAGCTATAATATTGAATGGGAAAGCATTATACATAACTACGCATATTGATGTTCTATTAATTTTGATGAAATTATTTTTTTTTTATGAAATAAAAGGGGAGAAGGAAAGAAGAATAATTATATGTTTTTGTTCTTAATTATTTGTATTTTTTTGTTATATCTAGTTGGTGTAATCACATCCTTTATCTAAGGTTGGTTGTTTATAAGTTTAATTTAATTTTATATATGTTCAAGTTAGGTTTGATTTAATTCTTTGAGAAAGGATATTATTATTTATCATTATTAAGATAATCCATTGAAATAATGTGGTTCTAATACATAAACATATGTGAAACATAAGTGGCTTAAAATCATATCTATCATTTAGATTCTTGATTAATTTTCACAAATTAATTATGGTCTTAAGTGCTACACCCCTAACCTATCACATGTATGAGGATAGTATTAGCCGACTTGTGGCTTACTTATCCCTCTTTGACATTATATTACGTTTATCTATGTTTTTTTTTATTAGTAGGTCGGACTATGGAGTAACCATGGCCTAGATAGACTATATCTAGGAGGTAGTGGGTAATCATTTATCATCATATTGTGAATTCTGCTCTTATTAAAGCTTGTGGAGGTTGCCCCCTCGAAGTGGATTATCTATTATCATATATTTGGATATATTTCAGTCATATTTGGATATAATTCTACTATAATAGTTAATTCTTGAAGTAATTTCATTACAAGTGGTATCAGAGCTATGATTTGGGCAATCTTGTGGGTGAAACACTAAATTTTTAAATTTTATGATATACAAATAAAGGTTGTAAATTTCTCTGGGAATATTTTATTAGAGGTGTGAAATAATCAAATTAATCTTCCCTTAAAATTTTAGCTCATTTGGATCTGTTTTACAAAAGTTACCCCTATTATATGGTTTTTCATAAAATTGCTCTATAGTGCACAATTCAAAGAATTTTTCTAATTTATTTACATTTTTGGAAAGCTTAGAGAAATTTGGAAATGGTATGCTCTTTGTATATTTTGATTTTATGCTAACATAGTTCCAAAATTACTTGATCAAAGGTGGGTCAAAAGTGCCAATAAGGGTCAACATCGTAAAACCCTTTAATGGTAGCTCCACAAACTCAGGGCCGAGGGAAGGGTGCTGAAACTCTAGGTAAAAATCCTAACAAGGAAGAGATGGAGTTAGAAGCGGGAGGTACTAGACCCTTTATACCAGGTGTTTTTGACATAGATCACAAAGTGAGCCTGCTTGACTATAGTGTGCAAGGCATTCAGAGTGAGGTGCAAGACATACAATCTAATATGAAATCCATACAAGATAGTTTGAGAGATATCATGATGGCTTTGAATATTAATCAGTCAAATCATCAAGCTAACTCTATTTCACAAACCCACAAGGGTGGTTCTCCTAACTAGTCTACTTCAAATCTAACTCCATGGCCACAGAGGAACCTATTACCAAAGGTGGATATGCACAAATTTGATGGAAAATATCCACTCAATTAGCTCAACTAAATGGATAATTTTTTTTACCTACATCAGATTCCAAGTGGATAGAAGGTTACCATGGCATCCTTATATCTTGAACCTAATCAATTCATTTGGTATCAATGGTTGTGTGCTCAAAAGAAAAAGATGACTCTCAATGTCACCTGGTCAGTTTTTACAAAGGAGCTACAATTACACTATGGCAATAGTGTCATAGAGAATTACTTCAGCCAACTGGCAAAATTGTGATAAAATACTTCCATCAAGGATTATATTCATCATTTTCAGAACCTATTCTTACGTGTGGAGACAATTTCTAAAGCAAACTTGAATGACCTATTTTTGGGTGGACTTAAGGACCACATTCAACATGAGGTACGCATGTTTAATCCACTTAATATTTTTGATTCTATTATCCTAGCACAAAGAGCTAAGGAAAAATTCATAGCCAATAAGAAATATCCATTCACTCACTTCAAATATCATAGCATTTCGTCACCATCATTTCTTCCACCTACTAGATTGACTCCTTAGTAAATTGAAGAGAAGCGTGCAAAAGGATTATGTTTTGGTTGTGATAGCAAGTGGAGTAAATGACATAGATGTGTTGAGTAGAAGTTATTCTACATGAAGGGACCAAATGAAGATGAAGAAGCAGATGATGCCTCCAATGATGATGAGGAAGATATAGAGGAGGTACCTAAGGATTCCCAACTTGCAATCTCTTGTCATGCACTTGCAGGGAATTATCACTCCACAAAATCTTAAGGTAGTGGGTTTCCTCAAGAAAGAGAAGGTGACAGTGTTGATTGATTCAAGGAGCACACATAACTTTATAAACCATAAGTTGGCCACTTGATTGAACTATTTCATCTACCTAGCACTAGAATTTTAGGTCATGATTTCAGATGGTGGCATAATTAATTATTCAAGAAAATGCCATAGTATTAAGCTTACTATGGGTGGGTACAATCTAGACTCTCCTAAGATTGTTATTCCCATGGGTAACACAGAAATTATTTTGGGAGTTAAATGGCTCATAACCTTAGGTACCATTGAGATAAACTTCCAAGAACTATTCATGCGCTTTCATTCTGAAGGTAAGAAAATTGAACTACATGGATTACATACAAAATCTCCACAATTGATTAGTTCACATCAGATGACCAAGATGATAAAAAAGGGGGCAGAGGGAATTATTACATGATTATGCTCCATGGATGTTCAACCCACACAGGTATCTACACATCCTGATCTACAAATAATTCTTGAAGACCACTCATCTATTTTTGGGGCCATGCCAAAAGAACTACCACCAAAAAGAGAACATGATCATGCCATTTAACTAATTCTAGGTAGTTAACCACCAAATATCAGACCATATAGATAACCATATGCACAAAAGAGTGAAATTGAAAAGATGGTCCATGAGATGCTAGAGGCAGGGATCATCAAGCTTAGCCAAACTGCATATTCATCACCAGTGGTCATGGTGCAGAAGAAGGATGACACATGGAGGATGTGCCCAGATTATAAGGAACTCAACAAGTACACCATCAAAGATAAGTTTCCTATTCCAGTAATTGATGATTTACTTGATGAGTTGCATGGTGCTAATTATTTCACAAAATTAGATCTTTGCTTGGGGTACCATCAAATTAGAATCAAGGATGAAGATGTTCATAAAACTACTTTTAGAACACATGAGGGCCATTATGAGTTTTTGGTAATGCCCTTTGGTCTAAAAAATGCACCATCTACTTTTTAGAGCTTGATAAACACTATTTTTGGCCTTTTTTAAGGAAGTTTGTGCTAGTTTTCTTTGATGACATATTGATTTATAGTTAGACATGGGAAGCACATTTGCAACATGTGAAATAGGTGTTGATAGTTTTGGAGAAGCACCAACTTTTTGCGAAGCCATCTAAATTTGATTTTGGATTACAAGAGGTAGAGTATCTCGATCACATTGTTTCCCATGAAGGGGTCAAATTTGATCCCCAAAAGATCAAAGTGATAATGGAATGGCCCATGCCAAAAACTCTCAAAAACATTCAAGGGTTCCTTGGACTAACAGGTTACTATAGAAGATTTGTGAAAGGTTATGGTAGCATAGTAGCTCCACTCACTGCATTGCTAAAGAAGGATGCTTTCCATTAGAATGATGATGCCACCAAAGCATTTGAGAAAATAAAAGTAACTATGTGCACCACTCCAATTTTGGATACTCCAGACTTCTCAAAAACATTCACTGTTGAATGTGATGTTTCTAGGTCTACATTGGGGGTAGTACTAATGTAGGAAGGAAGACCCATTGCATTTTAATGTTGTCAATTCAAAGGTAAGAATCTACAAAAACCTATCTATGAGAAAGAAATGATGGCTATTCTTCATGCAGTTAAACAATGGAGGCCTTATTTGATGGGTAGACACTTTAAGGTGAAAACAGATCATGATGGTCTCAAATACTTTTTGGAGCAAAGATTATCATCCAAGGAACAACAAAAATGGGCAACCAAAATTTTGGGTTATGATTTTGAAATCATCTACAAGAAGGGTAAAGATAATGTAGTAGCAGATGCACTATCCAGACGAGATGCATCCATAGAAGCATTACTTTGTGCAATGTCCATATTGCAAGCAAATTAGGTGGATGATGCTAGGTTAGAATGGGAGCAAGACAAGGATACATAGGCTCTAATTTAGAATCTCCAGTAAGGTAATTTATCCTCTAATTAATTTGAATGGAAAGGTAATGTCTTATGGTATAAGGGTAGGTTATACTTTTGCAAAAAATCAGAGCTTAAGCATAACATTCTTGTAGAGTTACATGCATCTCCAATTGGGGGACACTCAAGGTTCTTGAAAACTTATCATAAAATTAAGAAAGAATTATTTTGGGAAGGACTTAAGGGAGATGTACAAAATTTTGTGGAAGAATGCTTGATATGCCAATAAAATAAAGGCGAAACAGTTAAGACCCCAGGTTTGTTACAATTGTTAGCAATTCCTAGTCAAAGGTGGGAGGAGATTTCCATGGATTTCATCACTGGGTTGCCTTGTTCTGAAGGTAAGAATGTTATTTTGGTCATTGTGGATATGCTTACAAAATATGCCCATTTTTGTGCTCTCTCTCACATTTTTAGCAAGTGCAGTAGTAGCTATTTTTATGGAAGCAGTTCTCAAATTACATGGAACCCCAAAAATAATTGTAAGTGATCATGATCATATTTTCACTAGTAACTTATGGACTGAACTATTTTCTTGTTTGGGTACTCAGCTAGCTCATAGCTCATCTTACCACCCCCAATCTGATGGACAAACTGAAGTGGTTAACAAATGTTTAGAGGGGTATCTCCATTATTTTGTATCAGATAAACAAGAACATTGGGTTAAATTGCTACCACTTACAAAATGGTGGTATAACACATCTTTCCATACCTATTCTAAAATGTCTCCATTTATAGCACTATATGGTTACCATCCACCTTCCATCACTTCTTCATTAAATGTGCACACCAAGGTTCGAGATGTGGAAGAACACATTCAACATCAACAAGAGGTTTTGGCTAGTTTGAGAGAAAATTTGGCCTTAACACAAAATAGGATGAAGCAATAAGCAGATCAACACCATAGTGAGCAAAATTTTGAGGTGGGTGACTGGGTATTTGTCCATTTACAGCCTTACAAGTAGATGTCCTTGAAGCAACAAAAAAAGGACAACAAACTTTCTTGTAATTATTATGGCCCTTATCAGGTTCTACAAAAAATTGGAAGTGTGGCTTACAAGCTCGAGTTACCTCATTCATCTCACATACACCTAGTATTTCATGTTTCTTGTTTGAATAAAGTCATTGGAAAGAAAGTTTCCACCCAGACAGAGCTCCCAGAACTAGATGAAGAAGGACGAGTCATTTTGGAACTAGAGAAGATCCTCCAAACATGTACTAAGAGGTTGAGAACCAGAGAGATTAGGGAATGTTTTATCAAGTGGGAAAACCAAAGCAGTGAAGATGTAACTTGGGAAGGTGAAGATTTTCTGCAATAACATCCAGAGTTGTTCAACATTGAGGACAATGTTGGTTTGAAGGGGAAGGGCATGCTACACCCCTAACCTATCACATGTATGAGGATAGTATTAGCTGACTTGTGGCTTACTTATCCCTCTTTGACATTATATTACATTTATCTATGCTTTCTTTTGATTAGTAGATTGGCCTATGGAGCAACCATGGCTTAGATAGACTATATATAGGAGGTAGTGCGTAATCATTTATCATCATATTGTGAATTCTGCTCTTATTGAAGTTTGTGGAGGTTTCCCCCTTGAAGTGGCTTATCTATTATCATATATTTGGATATAATTATGTTGTTATACTTAATTCTTGAAGTAATTTGATTACATGAGACTAGGAATGAGAATCATTCATGGTAAAAATAAATGTAATCCTCAATTATTTATTGATTTATTAAAAATATTAGCTGACTAATGAACTTATGATCAGTGGATTAGAGAGAACTGAGAAATAGTCTTATCTCACCTCCATGAGGGGCCAACAGATGTCATATAAACATTTGCTTAGATTAATTACTTTGGTTTAATTCTTGTTCAGATAAGACCTAATAACTATGAAATTCATTGGCATAACAACCTATGATATGAGTAACCACATATGTGGGATCCTCCATTTATATAGGTTTGATTACTTTTCTATCATTAAAAAATCTTATTTAATATTTAAAGTTAATATAGTGATCTTGGTTAAGTTGTGTTGATCATTCTTAACTAACTAAATTGAAGGGTAACATGGTGAAAGGACCCTAAATTTAGGGATCATTCATAATTTATTGATAGGTAACATCACTCTAGGTTATCTATAATGTCCACTTGAAATTGGAATAATTTTAATATGACTTGTAGCTAGACCTGAATGTTTGATTATTATAAATGAAGCATAATAACCTCTTAGTGATGTTTCCCCTTATCTCTCCCTTTATAACCATTGTTGATTTAAATTTGTAATGGATGTTATAGCATCTTCATTAGTTATTTATTTCCATTTAATCTTCCTAGAATTAAAAGCTTAAATGTTAATTTATAGATTATAAACTTATATACCTTAAACAACCATGGTTACTTATTAAGATGGGGTTTGTATCCTAAACAAGAAACGGTTTTATATTCATTTAAACCATCAAGACATAAATACATAGGGGTAAAACATACTTAGGTATGGCTAAAGACCCTTAGGTGGTCCCATTGAGAAGACTAGTGCCCATATATAGTTCATATTTTATTAGTGTGGACCTTCACACAAAGATACCCCAAACTATATGCCACATTGGGGACAACAATATTCCCCATGGAATACATTAAAGATGTTTATTCCTAGGTAAGTCTCTGAGTGACCTAATATAGTTATTTATTGACTTCACTCAAGTATTTATATCTAAAAATATGTTTTACGCATCATGATATTATGTAATTAGCTCTACACACAGTTTTGTTCTGCATTCTGAATGTAAATAATTCAAATAATAATACTTTTTTATTAATTATTTGGGTTTTTTCACATGGTATAAGAGTTATGTTTTTTTTATATCCTAATTTTTCACCCCATAGGATTTAATTAAATCTTCTCAAATTTAGGATAATATGGAACTATCTCTAGGCATAGACAAGCTACTACAAGAGATAGATCATTAGGTTTGAAAGGCCTAGCTCCCTTGATCTATATTTTAGGCTCACACCAAAACATGTTAATCACTATTTGGGGTGAAAATGAAATTATTAAACATAAATCAACCTGAAATAATGAAGATGATACATGAAAGATAAGTCCACACAACTCACTTGCATTTGCACTAACAAATAAGACTACTAAAACTAACCTTTATTTATTATCCTTCTAGTATAAGTATTCCTCATAGAGGTAGATTATTATGCACATCGACAGGTGGATTAAAAGAAGGTTTGATACTAGACACTACTATTCTTTATCACACTTCAAGACACACTTAACAAACACATAGACTTTATGAGACCTATTAGAAAAGATATCACTCACATAAAACATGCAACGGTAGAATGGAAGTAAGGAGGACATATTAATTACTTGTCAAACACATGAAGCACTTGATACACTTAGGAAAGATATTGCACAGAATATATAAAATGTAAATTTTTTTATTCAAATGTAAATAAGATGTCAAAACCATCAGGGATTTACCAAACTAATTATGGATCCTTTACAATTTAAAAAGGACTATAATATATAGAGCATATGAAAATATATAAAAGAGGTTAAGTGGAAATGTCACAAGGCCAAGTGTCAAGACTTCAAAACAAATTACATTTAAAGATAATAAATTGGAAAATAGGGCATAAATTTTTCATGAACATGTGTAAATTTGAAACATAACACATTATTCAAGTTGGCATATATACTCTTCATGTTCTTATTTAAAACTTCCCTCATGAAGAAAAGTCACTTGATTTCTTGAAACTGACTTAGAAGTCCTTAAAACATACCCCCTGACATGATAATATGGAAATGAGATCATTTTATGTCATTGTACACTTTTCCAGTTGATGATCTTCCTCTTAACACTTGTGCTCATTGTTTGTAGTCACTCATTAGCTCTGTATTCTTCAATCTTCACATTTATCACTTAGGTGGCCTATAATTACTAAAGGAATATCATTATATGGATTTTAGACACATTTTTAAGACCTATTTGTCTTATGGTTTATCAAATAGATGTTAAGAGAATCAGTGTCACTCTTCTCATAATCACACTTAAATAATCACTTTACTTTCTTACTATCCTATTCAGATGGCTTACAATGAATGGTATATCAAAGAGGTTTCCATGCTTATATAAGGTGAGAGGTGAGTATTTGGAGTTATATTAAGTATATACATACCTTACATAGTGACTTTCATATATCCATTCCTTTTTGTAACTCTGAAACACATCAAAACTTGTAAAAAATCTAGAATTAGGTATGCCCATACAAGTGATAGTACAGAATAATTGTATTTCAAGGAGCCTAGGATGTTTTTAAACATATAAAAAATACTTTAAAGTTCAATTTTCCACTTATATATTCACCTCCAATAATATTTTATCCATCAGGTTTATACTAGGTTTTTAGGAGGGTTTTAGGTCTTTTAGCTTCTTAATGTTGATTCATAAAACATAGATGCTCAACCCTCAAAAAAATACCATTGAGATCAAGTGTAATAACCCATTAAAATATTACTATATTATTGAGACACAATACAAGTCTTCTATACAGATATGAATAAATTAAGGTGGCTCTCAAGCACTTACACTACATTCTAGATAGGCCTAAAAGAGAATTAGACCAAAATGACCACTCCTATGTTGTTTCCTAAAAACCAATGTTTCTTTTGGACTCTCCACTCTCCCCTTAAGTATTTCATATGTCTTGGAAATATTTCATGGTTAGATGAATGGATTTAGGCACTTGAAGGTTTTGGGCCTAGTTCTAGGCCTAATAGACCTAGACTATATATATATATATATATATATATATATATATATATATATATATATATATATATATATATATATATATGTATGTATGTATCCACATGTAGGTTATCATAGTGAATGAAAGGTATTTTAACACTTTTTCATATCCAAATAAATCTTTCACATCTTACCATGGTGTCTCTTCAATGATATATGAATAGGATTTTATTGATATATATATATATATATATATATATATATATATATATATAGGTTATCATGGTGAATGAATGCCATTTTAACAATTTATTCATATCCAAATAAATCTTTCACATCTTAGCATGGTGTCTCAAGATTCTTCTTTGCATCTTTTTATCATTCATGTACTATAGGTCTATAGGTTTCCTTACTCATGGAGTGCCCTCTATCTAATTCAAAATAGAGGGCACTTACCTTTCTTGTCTGATCTAAAGGAGACCTCAAGGGGATATATTAGATCATTATGACACTCTATACCAAGTTTTAAATCTAGATCACACCTATAACACTCTCAATGCTTCAAATTGTCTACTCTAGCTTCTAGGTATATGAGGACTATATGTAGTGTTTTGGTTTACTATAGGTTGAGGTTTGAAACCCAGTCTTTGCTTTGTCTGATTATATATTATAATCACATGAAAATGAGTTGTAAAATTGTGATAATGGTTTAAATGTTTTCACCAAACTTATACCTTTTCCAACCTTTCTAAATATATCTCTCCACTTGTTAGAACTGGTCTACAATCATATTGTACGTAGCAATTCAGGGATACAAGAGATTGTTATAGATGCTAATATATGATTAAGTAACATGTTTCTATCCCATGGTTCCATATTTAAGTAATTTTTTCCATTTCACCTTTGAATTTACTTTTTTCCTTCCATGATACCATATAACCATTCCTCTATCATCAACTTGATATAGTGTCACTGAAGTTACATGCTCATTTGGGCCTTACAAAATTGTAATCACTGAGTGTCTCTAACAAAATTTTGACAGAGTTGAATACCCAATCTATAATCATTTGATATTGTTCAACTAACCTCATTATATTTTAATATTCTATCTCTAGGTCTAGGCCACAAGGAAGAAACCATTAGACTCACATAGACCTCATTTACCTTCATCAACACAATGGCATTATGAATGAGAAAAATCCATTTTCAAATAATTTAAGGTAAGTCATCTCATTTAGAAAAATTCTTAAATTTTTTTTATAGATGATTATATATAAGGTTGAATATGAATTTTTACAGAACCTTTTAGGTTTTTATACCAATCTCTAAAACCTCTCACTAAATTCTTAGTGATTTTGAGGGTTCAAAAACTCTTGAACCTCTCTATTTAGGGCAAAACTCTCACTTTGATTATAGGTCACATGTTAATAAATATGACTATGTGTAAAACTTTTTAGGATTATTAGATATCTTATATCACCTTTAAAATTTCCATTGTTTCTGTATCATGTTACTATTGAATTCTTCAACACACTTTCAATGTCCTTGAATGTTCAAACCTATCACTCATTCACTGTCTAAGGTGCACTTTTAGTACTTGAATGTATCAAGTATTCAAGATATTGCATTCTATACATCATAATTTTTAGACCAAACATTCATATGCATAATATGATCAACCCTACTCTATGAGTTTGGAAATAAAATGTTAGCCTTGACTTGGACCCATTTATAGAAAGATGAGACACTGCACTTATCAAACACTATCTGCAGACTTCAATGGTGTTCATTCCTAGAACATTGAGATGTTTATGCTATTATTTCATGATCACACATGAGACACTAGGTTATAAATAATATTATAAGCATGAAAATTCTCTATCAACCTGTATACACTAATTGGTTCACACAAACTGATGTAAAAGATGAGAAAAATTGAGGTTTTGGGGTTATGCCAATAGTTTAAAGTCACCAATAATAATAAAGATTGTTCTAGAGTATATAACACCAAACCATAAACTATTTCCATTAAATTTAAGTATAAATTAATAGTAACCACCAAGTTTACTCAATAAAACTCTCTTCCTCCTTTCCATACCAAGTGTAAACTAGGTGACCTTATTAACCTGCCCGAGACATCGATGAGAGAGAGATTGGTTTTTATCATTTTTGGACCTGTCAAAACCATTTGAGCTTAAAAGTGAATTTTTGGGATCTTAATAGACTCTCATTAAGCCTTCACACAAACCAAATGTGTCATTCAAGTTGTACAACTGCCTAAAACTACTTATTTTATAGTTAATCTTCTTAAATCTACATTGAACCTATAACATGTTATTTTCAAAATAGTTTCCTAACATATTCTAACATATTTTATGTTATATAACCTATTAAATATTTGTCCCTTCATGGAAAATTGTACAATCTACCAAGATTTACCAAAAAGGTGACACAAAGGGATATTAAGAAAAAAATATACATAAGAACAAGGCAAACCATGTTATGTGACCTTAAAAATGTAATTAGACATATATTAAGACCATGTTTACCATTTTATGACTTAAAAATACCCTATATAAAGTTTTAATATATAGGAGGTTGACTAGGTTTGACCTGGGATCAAATTTGGTCAACATTTTAGTGATTTCCTAGGGATAACATGCTTACTATGTTAAGGACCAGTTGCTTTCTCCTATCCTTGGGAAATGAAGTCACCTATACACTATAATTTACATTGAAAAGCCTTTGAAAGAATAAAAAATCCACACAAGACAATAAAAAAGACATATTTGTTCTCTCATAATCACTTAGGGAAAACTCACAACCAACTCAAAGGAATGCACGCACATATCCTAATATGTAAAATACCTCAGAAAACTTGAGTTTAAAGGCATATTATTTAATGATTCAACTAGGGTAAGAGGCAATTCTTCTTTCATCACTACTAATCTATGAAAATAATCCATCATATGAGGCATATTTGTTAATGAACACATGCTTGTGTAGTAGTCAAATGACTTACCATGGTTATATATATTTTTGATTGAAAGTGTGTCACTTGGATCTCTTGAGAGCACTCCATCTATCCCTCCAAGATTCTTATTTAGCTTTGCATCTTGCTTAGATTTTTTCATATCTAGTTGAAAATTCTCAAACTAAATCTTTGGTGTCATCAAATCTTTCTCAACTTTAAATGGCTTTAAAACATGGCATACTTGTTTTTGTATGTCATTCAGACCATCTAATTGATTTACCATAGTTTTTTCTTGCTCATATGAGACCTCAAACTCTTACTTATTCTAATGAAACACATCTTGGTATGCCAAGATTGTTTCCTACTTGGTAGAGATCTCAAGATACTCCTTATTATAATTGAGAATATGGTTTAACTTAACATTAGGTCTATACTCTTCTTGAAAAGTTTTAGGCCTGCTCAACTCCTCAAATTATTACACAATGGCATTGAATGTTTACAACATATCATCCACCTCTTCTTGAGGTTCATGTTCATGAGAATTATCTTCTTTGGTAGGTAGCATTAATTTTTTAGTAAGGCTTTCATGCTTTGAAATATATGGGATATAAATATAATCACCCATGTGTACAAGATAGTTTTCCCATGCAAATATCTCTATAATGTTATCAAGATCTACCTCAAGAGTTCTATCACAATCTTCATCGAGTATGTAAGTTCTAAGACCAATTTTTTCAAGTCCACCTTGTTTAGCTCCCTACTCATCAAGATAAAAATTAGATATACCATCAAGAAGAGTTAGAGTTTTTTTATAACTAGGGTGGCAACTAACCCATCTAATTATAAAACTCCTTTAGTATGAGGCTCATACTTCAAGTTTAATTTATCATCTACTTACTTAGGCATGACATAAGTATTAGATCCACTATCAATAAGATAATTATGTTCCAGGCATCTTTAATTATGATAGTTAGATATAAATGAGGTTTTTATACCGTTTAAACTTTTCTTGACTATGATTCACTAGTCTTCATGGTGTTTATCAAATCTATCTCTCTCCTAATAGGCTACTTAGTTGTCAAACTAAGTTTGGGTACCTCCTCTTGAAGTATTTATATTTAGTTAGGAATTACCAATGTATCCCAAATTGATACATTCACATGATACTTCTTCATTAACTCTACAATGTTAGTAAAAGGACCACAAACTTTTTCGTGTCCACTAGTAGGAATAGTACTACTTATGACTTTAGAATTTTGAGTTATGAAACCAATTTTAACATTATGATATCTTTGACTTACTTGTGTACTTTAAATTATATTAGACATACCTTTCTTTTGATATGTTTTAAAATTAATTGATTGACCTTTAGTAGTCCCTTGAACTTCTTCAATTTCCTTTCTCTTTCTTCTTATGTTTTTATCTATAAGAATTGCATCTATTCTTGATGTCCCTTGATACTTGATAGCACATGAGTCATCTTACTACTATTAAACAATGTATACCCCACTTAAGCACTCTTCCCATTGGTCTCTCCTCCATTTGGTACTTCATCTTGAGTCACAACTGCATAGCTCCCAAACTTTCCATGAAGGCTTAATTGAAAGACTCAATTAGATAGGAAGCTAGATCACGAGGTTGTTACCATGAAGGTTAACTATAATTCTCTTGGGAAATATTATTTTTATTAAGAAATAGTGACCTTATATTGGAAGGATCATTGGGATTGTATCCATTATATGACTTAGTTTGAACCAATTGTCCTTGACCTTGAGTATAACCTTAGAAAGGTGGTATATTCCTTTGATAGTTAGGGTAGTAATGATTAGATTTATAATCAATTTTGGAAGGCATTCCTTGATGATATTTGGTAATACTCTTTATACCTATGATCTCTTAATCCTTATCTCTCATATTATCTACCTCATTAGACTTACTTGGTCGATTAGGGGTAGCAAGATTGTGCTTAAGTGCAGGAATAAGATCAACAACATGTGTAGGAGTTTGAAAACTAGGGAATAGAGGCATGGGAGGTCTTGGGTAAATATTATTATCTTAAATAAACAAAAAATCTACCCTTATGGCCATTTCATAGGCATTAGGCAATGTTATCCCACCCATAGTTTGTATCATCATAACAATGTCACTATCAAAAGATTTAAGATAGTAAAGGAAATCATGGTGAGATGTGGGTTTTACCAAGATTGGGATCCTATCTAATGTCTTTTAAATATTGTTTTGAAGTCTTGAATGACTTATTGAGGTACTCTCCTCATGCTGGTCATCTGCTAATTTAGTGGCGAGTTGTCACTCTTGTCATCAAATATTCTTCTCAATGCATCTCCCAACTCATCCCATGTGGTGATTAATTTAGGTGCTAATGTTCCATACCAGTCAATATATTTTACTTTGAAGGAGATATCCAAAAATATAATTTTAATGTTATATTTAATGATGTGATGGATAATGTAGAATCTAGCAATATTTATAATATGTTTATTAGGTGTGATGGTAGTCTAAGTGGTGTATAATGGAACACTTTTGAGGGAAGATATGGGGATATAATAATAATGGTCAAGTATTATATGACTATATAAATTGAAGGAAACAAAAGGATGGTTCTTTGCCATGGTAACTTTAGGAATTTTCAAGAATAGGGTAATCAAGAACTTTCTTATGGGTTTGTGAGCAAGGTATGACTTTTTTTGGTAAGGATGTGTATTAGAAAATTTGTGAATTGTGAGGAAACTCTTGAAATTAAAAAGGGATGCCTTTATTAATATACCTTGTGTATACCTTAAGAATGAAAAAGTGCACTAGTATGCAACCAAGATTCAGATGTTGGAGTCACCAGATAATGCAAAAAGTGGATTTTTATAGCCTCCTTATTATCAAAGCCATCATCCACCTTGAATAAACTTATGGAATTAATGTACCACTAGGAATGCCATAAATATTATAGACTAAATTTTCACCCTATATATATTAATTATACCTCCTCAAATTTAGGATAACATGGAACTATCTCTAGGCATAAACAAGCTACTACAAGAGATCTAGGTTTGAAAGCGATAGGTCCCTTGACCTATATTTTAGGCTCACACTACACTATTATAATAAATATTGAGGGTTAAAATAGAATAATGAAACATATATAAATATAAACTAATGAATTTGATACACCAAAAATAATTCCCCACAACACACTTGCATCTGCACTAAGAAACAAGACTACTAAAATTGACCTTAACTCATTATCTTTATGGCATAAGTATTTTCAATAGAGGTAAATTTATATTCATATATAGAGATGGGTGAGAATAAGGTATGATAATCAAAACGAATAGTCTCTCTCACACTTTAATATAGACTTAACAAACACATACACTTTATGAGACCTTTTAGAAGAGATATCACTCACACAAAACATGTAAGAGCAAAATGGAAGTAAGGAGAACATATTCATCACTTGTCAACCACACAAACCACTTAAAAAATTTAGGAAAGAGATTTCAAAGAATAAATTAACTTCAAAAACCTTTATTAAAACGAAAATTAGATGACAAAACTAGTATGGATTCACCATACTAATTTAGATCCATTACAAAGACAAAAAGGCTTGAATATATAGAGCAAAAGAAAGGGGAGAGAATAAGTTAAGTGGAAAGGTCATAAGGCCAAGTGTCAAGCCATGGAAACTAGTTAAAATTAAATATAATAAATTAGAAAATATGTCAAAAAAATTTCATTAATATGTGTAAATATAAAACATAACACCTTTTTCAAGTTGTAATAGAGACTCTTCATGCTCTTATTTGAAATTGCCCTTATGAAGAAGAGTCACTTGAGTGCTTAAAATGACATATAAGTACTTGAAACATATCCCTTGACATGATAAGATGATAATCATATTAGTACAAGTACTTGTATTCTTCTCCAATTGATGATCTTCCTCTTGACACTTGTGTTCACTGTTTGCAGTCACTCATTATCTCTCTAAGCTTCAATCTTCACATTTAACACTTAGGTGGCCCATAGTTTCTAAAATAATCTTATTACAAGTATTTTAGAACATATTTAAGACCTATTTATCTTATGGTATATAAAATAGACATCAAGAGACTCAATGTCACTCTTCTCACTATCACACTTAGATAGTCACTTTGCTTTCTCATGGTCCTATTTAGAATATCTACAATGAATGATCTAGCAGAGAGGTTTCTATGCTTATATTAGGTGATATGTGAATATGGGGAGTTATATTAAATCTCTACACACCTTTCATAGTGAATTTAATCTATCCATTCCTTTCTATAACTATAAAATATATCAAAACTTATAAAAACCCTAGAATTAGGTCTATCCATACAAGTGACATTACAGATTAATTGGATGTCAATGAGTTTAGGAGAGTGTTAAAAATATATAAAACACTTTCAAGGACAATTTTCTACTTCTAAATGCACCTTTAATCATCTTTTCTCCATCATGTTTATACAAGGGTTTTAAGAGGGGTTTAGTTCTCTTATCTTGTTAAGATTGATTCATAAAATGTAGATGCTCAAACCTCAAAAAAATTTCGTGAGTTCTAGTGTATGTCCACCTTAAACTATTCATATCTACTTGAGACACAATTTAGCTCATCCATACAGATTTGATAAAATAAAGTTGGCTCTCGAGCTCTTACACTATATTTTAGATAGGCCTAAAAGAGAATTAAACCAAAATAATAACTCTACAAACCAATGATTATTTTGAAATATCCACTCTAAATTTAAGGCTATCATATGGCTTGTAAATATTTCATGGTCATATGAATGGAGTTAGGCACCTGAAGGGTTTAGGCCCAGTTTTAGGACTAATAGACCTAGACTATAGTTTTGTGTATATAGCCATATTTAGGTGATCATAGTGAATTAAATATAATTTAACACTTTATTCATATCCAAATAAACCTTTCAAATCTTCCCATGGTGGCTTAATACTCTTCCTTACATCACATTATCATTCATGCACTATAGGTTTATAGGTTACCTTATTTTTGGAGTGCCCTCTATCTAAGACAAAATAGAGGTCACTTCCCCTATTTGTTTGATCTGAAGGAGACAATGAGGGGATATATTTGGTAATTTTAAAACTTTATACCATTTTTAAATGTGATATCACACATAAAAATATCTCAATGCTTCAAATTATCTAGGCTTGCTTCCTAAATCTGTGAGAACTGTTTGTAGTGTTTTGATTTACTATAGGTTGAAGTTTGAAACCTAGTGTTTGATTTGTCTCCTTGCATATTAAAATTAATTTAAAATGTGTTTAAAAAGTGTTAAATTATTTTTAATGTGTTCACCCACCTTATACATTTTCCAAAGTTTCAAATTGTATCTTTTTATTAACTAGAACTAGCGTGCAATCAGGTTATATGTGCTCATTTATGCACTGTGCTTCTCTCCCCTAGTTCCATAATAAATTGATTATGTTAATTTAAATTTTTAATTTAATTATTTACTTATATTATACCATTAAACCATTCCTCTATCATCAACTCAATATAGTGCCATTGAAGTTACATGTTCTTTTGGGCTTTATAGAACTGTAATCACTGAGTGTCTCTAACAAGATGTTGACTAAGTTAAAAACCTAATCTATCATTAGTTTATATTATTATAACAACCTAATTATATGTTAATATTTTATCTCTATGTCTAATCCACAAGGAAGAAACCATTATACTCACATAGACCTCATTTACCTTCATCAACATAATGACATTGTGAATGAGCAAAATCCCCTATCAAAGAAGTTAAGGTAAGTCATCTCATTTAGAAAATTTCTTCAATTTTGGTTATAAATGAATGTTTATAATGTTGAATATGAATGTATAAAAAACATTTTAGGTTTTTTTACCAATCTCTAAAACCTCTAACTAAATTCTTAGTGACTGTAAGGGTTCAAAAACTCATGAACCTATCTGTTTAGGGAAAAACTCTCACCTTGACTATAGTTCACTTCTCAAGAAATATGATTGTGTGTAAGACTTTTTAATATTATTATATATATTTTATCACCTTTAAAACTTCTAATGGTTTTTTATCATGTTACTATTTAAGTCTTCAACACACTTTCTATGTCCTAGAAAGTTAAAACCTTTCATACATTCACTATTTGAGGTGCACTTTCAGTACTTGAATGTATCAAGTGTTCAAGACCCTACATTCCATCAGTTATCCTTTTGAGACAAAAATTTTATATGGATAATATGATAAAACATACTATGTGAGGTTGGAAACAAAATGTTAGCCTTGACCTGGAGCCATTTATAGAAAGATGAGACCTTACAACTATCAAACACTATCTACAGGCTTTAATCATTTTAATTACTAGAATAATGAGATGTTTTTGCTATCTTTCCATGATCACACATGAAAAACTAGATTTTAAACAATATTATAAGGATTAAATGCTCTACCAACCTACATATCCTATTACGTCACCCAAAATGATGCAAAAGATGAGAAAAAATGAGTGTTGGTGTTATGCAAGTAGTTTGAAGCCACCAATAGTCTTAAAGATTTTTCATAGAATATAGACCACCAAAAAAAATTATTTCCATGAAATTTAAGTATAAATGGATTAGTAACCACCAAGTCCACTCAACTCAACTCTCTTCCTCCTGTCTGTACCAAGTGTAAGCTGATTGACCTTATTGACCTTCCCAAGAGAGAGAGGAGAGAGAGAGGCCATTTTTGACATTTTTTGGACCTATCAAAGCCATCTAAGATTGGAAGTGAATTTTTTGGATCTAAAGATACTCTCCTAAGGCATTCACACATTCCAAATGTGTCACTCATGCCATCTTTTGCCTAAAACTACCTGTTTTGTAGTTGATCTTCTTAAATCTACATGTAACTTGCATCATGTCAATTTAAAAATAGTTTCCTAACATATTATAACATATTGTACATTTTATAACCTATTTAAAAAATTTCCCTTCATGGAAAACCATAAAATTCACCTAGAGTGACTAAAAGGGTGACATAAAGGGATATTAAGACAAATGATACATATGACCAAGGTGAAACATGTTATGTGACCTTCAAAATGTAACTAGACCTATCTTAAGACCATTTTGACCACTTTATGACTTATAAATACCCTATAGAAATTTTGAATATGTAAGTGGTTGACCAAGTTTGACCTAGGGTCTAATTTGGTCAACACTACTCTAAGGGAACTTTAGGAGAGTGTTTTCTAAATTTTTAATCTACCTGAGAAATAATTAAGTGAATTCTCAAGAAGATGGTTATAAATATAAATTTAGATGCTCATGTTGGAAATAACTGAGTTAATGATAGAGCGGTAAGTGGAAGGGGCAGAGGAAGAGG
Source organism: Torreya grandis (assembly GCA_037957365.1). NCBI lineage: Eukaryota > Viridiplantae > Streptophyta > Pinopsida > Cupressales > Taxaceae > Torreya > Torreya grandis. The sequence goes on from JARHVA010002399.1 coordinate 228,983, forward strand.
TAGGGTCTATGATGCCCAAAATCTTAGTCACAATAGGGATAAACCTCCCCTCAAAAATGTTGATAGCATCAATGAGGTACCTAATCATAATATATTCAAATATAACCCCACTAATATGTAGGAATAAGCCGTTACTGGGATCCTAATAGCATTTAATTCCATTCAAGGCAAGATTAAAATTTAGGAACTCAAGCTAAATAACCTTAAAGGTGTTCCTCATGAAGAAGTGACCTGATTAGAAATTAGTTAAGAATAAGAATAGGTGATCTAAGAGGTACCTTTGATTATGGTTAACCTAATCATCAAAGAGTTAAAGAATCTTCCAACACCCACCTTTATGGGATAAGAATCTAGAGATGTAGCTAATGCATGACTTGTGAATCTACAAAAGTAATTTAATCTATATGGAATGCCATCTAATGTAAAATCTAGGGTGGTAGTCTACTATTTAAAAAAATTATATTAAATGAATAGGGATTAGTATTCTATTCTTATTTTAAAAACACACAATGCAAATTATGAAAAACACACCACACTATATGTCACCAAAACATTGGTGTGGCCCCATCATTGGTGAGCTTGGTCACTGAAAGACTTCCAACCTCCGTGTATCCTCCATCCTCATTATTTTATGGTGGAATTACCTCTATAATTTGTAAGGGTATTAAATAATGACTCTTACTTAGAAAAATTTTTAAATATAGTTCTAAAATAAGCACTTAAGTGATAATTTTAAGGAATAGAAGATAATTAACTTTCAACTATTGAAGTAGGAAAATATTTTTTTATGAGTATAAAAACATATTATTGAATTTTTTGCATCATGTAAACTATATGTATGAGGAAGAGATAAAAGTGACTCAATTCAAGTAATGTTGAAGGAGATATTGATTCATGATGTCAATATGACCAACCCAATAACTTTTGTATTTGTCATTAAATCTGATGATAGGGAAAATGAGAAAGAAAAATATGGATAGAGGGTGAGGCAAGATTTCAAGATGAGCATGCATCAAACCAAGGCTAATAATCTCTCTCCAATACATAAGAATTTCAAAAAATTAGTTCAAAGATAGAAATTCCATGGGAACAATATAATTTTTAACATACTCCAAGGTTAAACCAAGAGTTTTAAGTCCCAAGTCTCCTTACAAACAAGATCATATAGAAAGGATCAAATTAAGATGGTCTACATATACCAGCCACAAGAAAATTACTATTCTTATAGCTATACAAAGGACTGTTATATGTTGGGAATATGGTGATAACAACTAGTGTAAAGACTATCTCAAGCTAAAACCAAGATAACTAGTAGACCATCAGGTGCATGTAGTTGTAGAAAACCAAAAGATTGATTTTTAGGTTACCCAAACTAAATCAAAATGTACTATAGTTATTATTTTTATATCTATTCTAATCAATTATAGTGTAGCATATGGTTTTATTTCACCCATCATTGTCAATCAATGCAAATTAAAACCCATTTCAATAAGAGAAGGTAGGAAATTTGAGTTTAGTACTGAAAAGAGGATACCTATTCAAAAGCACTTAAAATAAACTATGGTTTATTTTCAGTTTTTTTAACCAAGGTAAAAAGTTAACATCCTTAGGGTCTTATGATATCATCATGGGAATGGACTAGTTGTAATAGCACCAAACAACACATGATTTATTGGTCAAAAGGGCAAAATAAATTGATGACTATAGATGACTTGTATAAATACAAGGTATCCAAGGGCCTAAAACATTAGAAGTACTTTTAGTTATACAATTAAAAAGGGCTATGATAACATATTATAATGTCTATGGAGTTTAGTTTTAAGAGTTACCCATGGAAAAAGGGCAGTCCTATTAATATTTTCCCTAAAAAATTACATGGTATTCCACCCAAGAATTATCTATTGATGTTATGTTGGGGGTTTCCATGCATCAAAGGCCCCTTATCAAATGAATGTGGTGAATTTTAAGGAGCTAAAGGTTTATCTACTAGAACTTTTAAACAACATAAGCATTAGGATAAGTGTGTTATATGTACAATCAATGAGAAGGGGGGGGTGAATTAGTGAGCCTAAAAATTCAAATTCAATTTCAATCCTTTCAAACTCTTAATCAATTACCACAAGCATTAATGAATCATACACATCATTCATAACAATCAACAAGAGAGACAATGCAAGATCAAGCATAGAACACATGACATATATGGGAAACCCTCTTAAGGAATAAAACCCAATGGAACATACAATTGTATTACTATCCTATAATAACAATAACCAATTCAGACCAACTACAACTAATCAAGGAACTACCATCCCTTATATAGTGAGACTACAATCCCAAAAAGTGCTATAACACCTATCTAGATGAGTAACCATAACAACTAGAATTTTAGCAAGATTCACCTTCAGAGGAGTCTAAAACCCCCTACATGTTGAGAAGACACAATAACACCTATGAACACAACATATCCTAAACACTTATTACCTACCAATCTAATGGAGATACAAAGTATATCATCTCTCTTCAACTTTGCACACTTAAAGTATACAAAACATCCTTTTGGATCACCATAGATCTCTTAGCTCCTCCTCAACCTATAATATCACTATTATGAAATAAACACTATGACCCAAGTCATACACATAGTCCTCAATCTACTATGGTCATCAACACATCTACTGGCCACTCTACCTCTCCTTCACTCCACAACACTCACACCCACCACTAGTAAGTTTAGAAACCATCACATTTGGTCTCACTATTTATAGAGAATTCATGAATTATCAATTCCAAAAAAATTCTTTTTCAGCCACAATACATGCCTTCACCCTTAAGACATCTAACATGGGTCACACTTAAGCAAAACTCTTGTTAAATAGGATTAAGTCACTTTTATATCCTATAGAGACCCATTTAGTTCTTTGACACATCTTAGAGCAAAGTAAAAACAAAAGAACACCTTCCAACATATGGACCCATGCCACATAATATATATGTCCCCCTTAATAGATAACAAACTTCACATCACCTTTTGCTAAAGTTGAATTCACTCAAACAACATTCTATGTACACAGTCACCATGAACGAATACATATTTGACTTTTAAACAATTATTCATACTCAATATGATTATTCAAACCTTCATAATGCACATAGATAGTCCTCATGTTTTATATAACATGCTCCAATATCCAATTCATCATGAGACATCTAAACAACATCAACACAAGCTCAATTATCCTTCTTGGGTCACTTACAGAGCAAACATGAAAACATGATAAATTTTTAACCTCAATATCTTTGAATATACACAACTTCAAATCTTTTAATATATATTTATATATGAACCTTAGATTCCTATACAAATTCTCTTTTTACACCATGAACAAAATTTGTCTAAAATAAAAGATATGGCCCAAAAATAGACACTAGTCTTTCCTTTGTTACATTCAAATATTCAAATTCAAATGGTCACAGTTAAAATTCAGTCACTTAAAAATTTATCGCATGCCCTCACATCTTATATCAATAATGAAATATGGATATTATTCAAAATTTAACTCATAGTGTGCTACTACCCAAACATTAAATTTCAAACACTTGGCATCATCTCACTCCTTCCTAACATCCTAGAATAAACACACTCCATCGATCTCCTATACATAGCTCAATATTTATCTATGTTAGACATTTGACACTTTGAACTCATTTCCCTTAATAATCACTATTGGTATTGATTTGTACAAACACCCACTCCTTGTCATATCTTAGAAGTAGCTTGGTCTTTACCTCTACCTATCATTAAGCAACTGTCACTTTGACCTCTTTGACTTGATATTCATTGTTATATCAATCTATATGATCACCCATGAATCATTAGATCTTCATTTCTACCTAATTTTTATCCCTTTCAAAATCAACTAAGTATGGGAATCATTACAATCTACTTGGAAGGCCAACTTTAGACCTCAATAACATTTTTTTATGCTTGGACACGTGATCTAAAACTTGTACTAAATGATATCCTCACATAGGTAAATCCAATCATTTATCAACTGATCTAAGAACCCTCACACATGTAAGATATAATGCCATTAATTTTTTCACTCATATTTTTTTACCACAAAGCCAACTATGTCAAGAATTACCTAGAAGACTAGCTTTGCACATGCATATATTTGGATGTGCTTTATCAAATGACCTAAAATTTAGCTCATATCAACTAGGCACAAAATTTAATAAAACCATATGATCTAATTCTCTTTACACCTTCACATGTGAAAAATATAACACCATCAAAATTCCTACTCAACAATTTCTTGCCACATTGAAAATATGGCTAAGTATGGGAAAACATTATCAAACTACCCAGGAGTCCAAATTTTCACTTACATATCTTATATTAAACTTCATTACATGACCTAAAATTTAGGACATATCAACTACACACAAATTTTATCACAACAATATGACCAACTCCCCTTGACTCATCCATATGTGGTAATGGTGATATTAGCAAACTGCCTACTCAGATTTTCCACCCCTAGACCCAAAATGTCTAGATGAAAATAATGATCAACTAGATAAAATCCACTCATTCACACAAGCACTAAAATCATCCTTGAATTTTGATAAGACCCATTTCACATATTGAAATAACCATATTCATCCTTGAACATATCTAACCATGCCAAAACTGAAAATCAACCAAGCATCCTTCAAGTATGCTAAGACAAGCACATTACACACTTTATCATTATCACTTAAACTATCAAGGAACTTCATTCACTTACTTGGACACCTCTATGACATCACCATGACATAATTGAAAACTCTCTAACAATCTCCCCCTTTGTCATTGATGTCAACACCTATCATAAAATAATATACATCTCACCTTCCTTCTCTCTCTTCAAGCACTTTTAGAATAAGAACTTTCTCCCCCTTTAACACAATGATAAAGTGGACACCAACTAATTTTGAGGACCTAGAAATACTACCAATAGGAGAAGACAATCTTATCAAGATAGTAAAAACTTCCCCTTACCTTGAGCCTACCTCTTACTGCCTTGATAACATCCTTATTGCTACATGCAACACTCTATGACAAGATCATGAACTTGTTTCTCCTCTTAACCAATGACCTTCTAATTATAAACACAATTCTTGGAAACATACGATCATTAGTTATACCAAAATAGCATTGGTCTAAAATATAAATAAAAATAAACATACTTATGTACTAATTTGTCATTATGATATTGAGCACACAAACTTAATTATCCACAAGAAATATGTCTCTAAGAAGCATAAGCAAATACACCCTACTTTAGAATGTCTTAAAATAGTGTGAAACCAAGAGTTACCCACAACTCCTCATATTCCATCTCCTACTTGGTCATATAATACTTGTAGTTATTCTTCTTCTTTTTATGCTTAAGACAAACAACTGACTCATCCTCTATAACATTCTCTTTTTCTTCTAGGATTGGATTGACAATACATGGAGACAACATAGATTCATGACATACCTTTTCATTTGAACAATCCATCTTGAAATTATGAACCTCATCACTAGGTATTAAAAACTAATGTTATTTACATGAAACATGATCAGTAATAAGAGGATGTTTATTTAGATTCATACTCACCTAATAACTAGCCTCAACTAGTACATTGGTCCTCTCCTTGAGCTCAGTCACTTTAAACACAACATGAGTAGATAATGAGAGCCATTGACATTATTTAGCTTCTATGGCATTCTCCACCATAGAACAAAAAATTTGGACCAAAAGACCCATCATGACTCATACTTACCACCTCTAGTTTCTATGAGTTAACTTACCTTATTTCTTGCACTCTATGAACCTAATTGAACTCATTTTGAGTTGATGGCCTTTGCTTTTAGAACATAGTAATGTGGCCAATCTTCTCATGGTTGTATAAAATAATACTCGTTTGTTGAAACATTGTTTGTCTTATCTTATTTGGATAAAAACTTGCAATGTATCCTATGTCATGATAAAAAAAATAACCTCATCTTTTTGAAGAGGACTTGCATTGTCTAATCGTATGTGGACAAAGGTTTGAAAAGTGTCCCACATCAAGATAGTTAAATCACTTAACATTGTTCACACATTTTGACTGATGAACCCTATCATAATTCCATGAAAACTCATTTCTAATAGGTCTCTTGAATTCTCTAGCTCTATGCCCAAATTGATTAAATGTGTAACAATAACTATTAAAACTTGCATACCTCATGGCATTTGGGTATCTAATATTTTTTGTCTTTAGTCTATCATTACCTTCATTTCTTATTTGATGTTTTATCTTCAAATTCAGATTATTCTTATTCACATTAGTCATCATCTTGTCTTGAATTGCATTATTTGGTTCTTCCATGTATCCAAAACTAGTTATATCACTTACATGCTTTTAATCATTTAGAATATTATCTAGATCACTTGAGATATTTTTAAATTTCAAAAATTACTTCACCTTACTAGATGTCTTCTCTAACTCAGATTTTAATGACTCATGTTTAATTACACACCTTCAATATTCATATTTTATATATTTCATGCTTGTAGACATGATTTCTAGTTGACAACTGAGATGCTTGATCATATCTTCATGCTCCTTGGTGTCTTAATTCATTCTTGATTCATACAAACTAAGTTTATACTCATAGTATTTGAGTTGAGACTTCATCTTATTATTAATCTTCTTCTCAATATTTAATTCTTCAAGAGAATTTGTTAATGTAGTCTCATAGTCTACCTCATCTTCATCATCATTTGAATCACTCCAAGTAGACTCCTTTTGATGTGAGTAACTTTCTTCCTCAACCATGAAGAGGGTTTCATCTTTAAAAAGACCATCATCTTCATGATCACACTATGAGTCAATGTCTTCACTCTCATCTAATGATCTATAGTCTTTATTAGTGTACAGACCATTCTTGTTCTTAAATAAATTCTTCTTGTTCTCAAACATTCTAAAACCCTTCTTCTTATTATCAGACCTGTATGTCTTCTTCTCTTCATCTTGGTCTTCATCATGCTCTTCATCATCATGCTTTTGAGGGCACTTTCTAGAAAAATATCTTATCTCTACAAAATTAAAGCATTTAAGGGGTTGTTTACCCTTATATTTTCTTGAACCTATTTTCAATTTCCTTATAAATAAAGTAATTAGTTCATCCTTGATTTAACAATTTTGGGAATATTGGTTTATTATTCCTAATTTAGTTAAAGGCTCTGAGTAGTAAAATAAGTAAATAAATATGAAATAATTAATCTACTAATTTGTATAAATTTGATTGTGACTTTAACCTTTCTAAAAATAGTAATAAGGGAAAGAAAATAAGACTTAGCTAGAAACTAACTAAGATGGTTGAGACAAAGTTTGAAATTCACTATGCAAGATTAGGACACTATTAGAAATCAAGATCTAGCCTTCATTTTATGATTAGATAGGAGCAATGAAATAAGACAATAGTGGCACTAGTGCTATAATCCACTTCTACCACTATTGTCTAGGAGATTTGAGCTTTTTGGAGTTTATTTTCTATTTATGTGTGACCCTATTTATGAAGTTTCAACTGTTGAATGTTCACAAAACTCCTTGTAGAGTTGATTTAGTCTTCAAACCCTATAATCCATTATGCATTAATAAAATTTGGGAAAGAGGGGGGGTTCGTATGTGTAATATGCATTTAATGTGTATTCATACCCCTTGTGTGGGAATGCTACCTACATACCAATACTCTTAAGAGAGATCAATCTATATGTAGTTATCCCACTTGATGTGATTTGTGTAATAGTGTGTATAAAGATGAAAATGCTAAAAATGGGTATGCTTAAGGTGGCTAGGAACTAGAATAAGGATTTGAATAAACTTATAATAGTATTGGTTGGTTGTATGTAGAGAATAGGGACGATTTCTTGAGTAATCTTGTTTGTATTCTTGCTTGCTTAGTGATAATTTACCAACACTATCCAAATGATATTTGAATGGGATTTTATAAGGATATATTGGTCATGGGTTGGATGTACTCACATTAGGCTGACAAGGAGAAGGATGAGAAACTAGAGGAACTAACCATTGGGGATAAAATACACTTGGAAAAAAGCATCAAAAGTAGACACTAATAGAACCAGTGTTATAATCCAAGTTATATGATATTATACTTAGCTAATAGGGCTTGGGAGGTTGGATTTGTCATGGAAAGGGAAGTCTAGCTGAGCTAGGATTAGGTCTAAAAGTTTACAAGTGACTGGGAATCAGTGAAAATAACCTTATGAGGTCATGAGGGCAAGCAAGAGGGACCTATGGGTTGGGTGTCACTAGCAACACTGAAGTTACAAATTTTCACATTTTATATGACTATATTTGCCATCCCATTTATTCTAGTGATGCAATAAATTGAAATATAAAGATAAAGGAAAAATTAAAAAAACATACCTAAACTTACCTATAAGATTAAAACCCATGAAGCTTATATGATGTTGGGTGTGTGTAGAGATAGCACACTATAAAATGAAAATTTTCAATAGGAAATAAAGAGTAGATTATTTTTGACTAGATATGCTATATCTAAAATAAAAAGTACAAAGTTGGGTAAGATAAAGGAAGTGAAAGGAATTAATACACCTTAATCAATACGTAAACCAACACAAATTTTTTTGTGGTAATGAGTAATGTTGGGTGTGTTAGGTATATGTTGAATAATGTTGAACTAAGAGTAATATCATGAATGGAGTTGTGTGCTCGATTCCCTAAAAGTGGTTTAAGAATGCAAAGGCTATCCCTTTAGCTCCATCATCACACACTATGTAAAACTAGGTGGTCATACATGTGTTGACTAATGTTTGGACTATGTTTTCAATCCCTCTAAATAGGTGGCTCAAAAATATAAAGGATATCTAGTCTTTTGGCACCATCATTGCCTCATGAAGTGAAACTATGAACTAATACTAGTAAGAAATGTGTCATATGAGATAGATCCTAATCATATGAATGTTCTATTGATATAATGATGTTAGTGTATAGCCAAATGTATTCAAGAAACTCGGCCACTCTTGGCCACTTCAAAAGATGGAGGTTAGGCTTGTATGAAAGTCACTCAAAAATTGGTGCACTAGGCTTATATGAAAGCCACTCTAAGAATAGTGCATTAGGTTTATATGAAATCCACTCTAAAAATGTATAATTTAGGCTTATATGAAAGACAATCCAAAATTATTCCAACCACCTATAGATGGAATGAGGAATGTAATTATTGAGAATGCCTAGGTAATGTTGAACTCAAAAAGAAAAGAAAACAAATGTGTTGTATACATTTCCCTTAATCACTGGTGTCTAAAACATGGATTATAATCTATAAGTTATATCAAATACCATATCAGAAACTATAAGTGTGAGCCAAAATGCCCTACATGATGCCCCCTAAATATGGATTCTCTAATCAAAACTGTATTAAAAACTATTGATTTTGAACTAGTCTAACTATGAAAAACTATAGCTAAACTTTCTTTTTTGCCTAGTTCTAGAAAGTCTAGTTTTTATACTATTTGGATAAGAGTGCTAAAAATGGATGCTAGAGGGCCTAAAACTATAGTCCAATCTTAGTTTTGTTGTCCTAGGCTAAATCTAATAATTGTTCTACCATTTTAACTATCTATTTGGTTTGATGTTTGATTGTTATTCTAGGTTTTCTGAAAGCTATTTTTTTTACTATTAAGAGCTTTGATCTATATGACAAAACCCATATTTTTTACCCCCTCTTTTTAATCTATTTATTAATTCCCTATAATGACTACCCTTAGAATAAATATCCCTTCAAGTGTGTTATTCTACAAAGATACATGATATAGATTTGATAATTGACAAGATGTCTCAAGATATAGCATAGTTTGTAATGAGAGATTGTTAGATCAATAGAAGTATGCCTAGATAGATATCATAATGTAATAACATGTGCAATATACTAAAATAAAACTAAAAATATGGTTATTATTAATCTTTTAGTTGTCAATTGCTAAGGAGGGATGGAGCATGATGTCCATCATGGCATCCAATAAAACAAGAATAATGCATGATGTGGATTATGGCATTAAAAATAATCAAAAAGCAATCAAGCAATAAGCACACAAGGAAAGAATCAAGAAGCATACAAGGGTGTCCAAGGGACCAATTAAATAAGGGACATGCACACATATCACTCAAACTAGAAAGTAATAATATAAGGCATATTCAAATGCCACATACACATACAAATGGAATAAGCAAGGTTGGCATGAAAGGCACAATTACATAAAAGAGTACAAGTAAAGGACATTGGAAAATGTCCTAAGGAACATATAGGAGACAAAATTGTATTTGAGAAATGCAATCACATCTAGCTATGAAAATCAAGAAAGGAAAGCATGTAAAAATTAGAAATACAATCACATATAAATAATCAAAGTAAGAATTTGAAATTATGCAATATGTTTAGTAAAATACTAGGTTTATGCTAAGAAAATAAATGACTACTATATACTAGTGAGTATCAATATAGTAATCTATTTAAACTAGTAATTAATGTAAATTAACTTGATAACTAGAGTGTGTGGTGCAGGAATGACATAGCCTAGATGGTGTAGTCATGTATAAAATTCCCATAGTGGGTATGTATATCAATGTAAAAGTAAGATTACCCCTAAATGGGTGGAGTGAAACAATCAAGGATCTGGATGTCAATGCACACTCTCAAATAATATCAATTTAAGCATGGTAATGTAGATAGATTGACAAACAATAACATATAATAACAAGTGTAAATCCAACATGATATTATAAATGTAAAGCATGGATGATGCATACAAGCAAAATATTTTGGGTGTATTTTTTATTATTTACGTGTTTTTGTATTTTGAAATATTTGAATGTTTTTGGTATTTTTGAAATATTTGAATGTTTTTAGTATTTTTGATATAAGCTATATATAATCAATCATAAGGAAATTATGTACAAGATATACTAAGAAATTGTGTATAGGTAAGATGGGAAGGAATGATACTTATCAATGAGTCTCATGGGAGACTCCCTATTATGGTGTCCTGTATTGAACAAAAGAATCATACATGATTATGAATAATAAGGGAATTGCTACAAATATGACTTTGAATATTCAGATTCATTGTTGATATCTTAGAAATCATAATAACTGGTATTGTTCCACTCATCATTATCATCTTTATTTTGAATTAATATTATTCTATTATAAGATATGTATAATCAATCATAAGGAAATTATGTACAAGATATACTAAGAAACTATGTCTAGGTAAGATGGGAAGGAATGATACTTATCAATGAGTCTCATGGGTGACTCCCTATTATGGTGTCCTGTATTGAACAAAATAATCATACATGATTATGAAGAATAAGGGAATTGCTACAAATATGACTTTGAATATTCAGATTCATTGTTGATGTCTTAGAAGTCATAATAAATGGTATTGTTCCACTCATCGTTATCATCTTTATTTTGAATTAATATAATTATAGTGTTCAATTTTTTGTAGCTAGATATTTTCCTTTGACAAATTGTTTTTGTGAATGATTTGCCTTAAGATGTTCAATAAATCCCAAACCTTGGTGATAAACATTATCAACTCCTAGACTAGGAGTAGTGATGCCTCGAGCCTGCTTGCCCAACACTAGACCTTGATAATCAAATTGTTGTAGATATTTTTGACCAAACCCATACTACTTTGAATTTTGAGACTTATTTTGGAGAGGTAGGTTTGCATATTTTTCATGCCTTACCTATATTTGTGGTACTATTTATTGTTCTAATTTTATTTTTTGATTCTTTTATTGCTCTAAGTTATGCTTTGGTAACCACTTTTGTACTATTTCTGAATTTGACCCTTTGTCAATGTGTTTCTATGTTACTATGGATTGCTTGACTGATTTACCTTATATAGGGTCCTCATTATCAATTATCTATTATATATGTTTTTATAATGCAAAACATGAATCTATGTGATGCCCATGCATTCTATGATATGCACAATAATATCTATATCTTCTCACTAGATGTAGAGGAGGTAGTCTGATCAACTTAGATTTAATATTTTTCCTTGGTACCTCACTTGAACTCTTATTTTACCTTTTAATGATTTTTGAATCACTAGTTGTAGAGTTACTTTGTTGTGATTTCTTATTTTGATATGTAACATTGTTTGCAACTAATAGACTAGGTGATAGTGGATATAAATGATTGACATTAGGGTGCCTTTGAGGCTTTTGTATTATAATATGATTTTCCAATGTTGTGATATTTTTATGTAATATCTAACTTTGTGTTTGTAAATATGAAAGTAACTTGCTCATATTGGTGATTTGATTTTTTAGAGTCTTATACGTGCAAACCCGAGTTGCTTTTGATTGATCATGTAAGTACATATGTTGAAGATGGTTTGAAAAAGCTATAGTTTGAATGTATACATTAGGAATAATAATATAGGCTACCTCACTTTTTGGAGGGGTGATAGCATGGACCTGGTTAGAGGGAAAGTAACTATCACCCTCTTGGGGGAGAGGAGGAAAAGGAAATTCTTTTCTAATATGCAATAAATTGTCATGTCAAATTCAAATACTATGTGCATTTATGTTATCCTTGAATAGAGTGCATCATTATTTTCACTTTCAATATTAGAAGTAAGAGTAGGAGATTTATCATTTATACATTCTTGTTTCATTACTTAAGATGACAAAGTAGAGTTAAAAACATGAAATTGATCACTTGAACTATGCATTGAAAATTTGATTCTATTACATTCATATTATTGTAATTTGAACATTAAAGTAGTAAAATAATTATGTACATATAGGTAAAAAAACATGTATGTGGAATGAAATGCATGAAATTTGAGTTATAAGTTGTATAGAAATATGTTTATTAAGAGCAATCCACATGAGAGATAACATCTTTGGGATAAAAAGCATGAATTTGTGCATGACTGAATTGGAAAATTTGGCATGTTCTATGACATTTATAATGTTTTTAGCATGATAGACTTGAAATTTTTTTCATATGAGAGATATAAATCAAGAGATGAAACCTTGTATTAAAGACAAGTAAACTTTTCTTTGAAGGAGAGGTATCTTACTATGTTTCACAATGACTTTATTAATATCATCCCATATTATGAAAAATAGGCATGAAAAGAAAAGAATGAAGCTTTATATTAGCATATGGTAAAATTAATCATTCATGTACTTGATAGGACCTAGTATGGTTTCCTTATTATTTGCTAAAAATGCAAGAAATATTTGAAAATAAGTGAGATCCATTATTAAAATTTGATTTTAGATGTAAGGTGTAACCTTAAGAAGCAAATAAGAGATAGTACATGCAACTAGGATTTTGAATGAAATTATTTGAAAATTACTAGGGAATTTTTAAATTTGATGCAACTTTATGATTTAAATATGTAAGTAAAAAATCAAAAAAATATAGGAAAAATATTGGGACCTACTATGGGTAACTAGGGTTTGAAAGAAAATTATTTTAAAATTACTACAAAATTTTAAAATTTAATGCTAATTTATTATGCCAGTAAAAAATACAAAAAAAGGAAAAATTAGTAGGAAATTTACCTTAGGGTTTTTATGTGCAAATGAAGTAAGTCAGGTTCACCAAATGATTTAACAATTTTGGTAATATTGGTGTATTATTCTTAATTTAGTTAAAAATTTTGAGTAGTAAAATCAATAAATAAATATGCAATAATTAAGCTACTGATTTTTATAAATTTGGTTATGATTTTAAACTTTCTAAAAATAGTAATAATGGATAGAAAATAAGACTTAGCTAGAAACTAACTGAGATAGAATTTAAAATTTACTATGAAGGTCTTAGACACTATCATAAATTAGGATTTGGCCTTTATTTTGTGATTGGATAGGAGCATCAAAATATGACACTAGTGGAATCAACACTATAGTACACTAATGTTGCTATTGTCCAAGAGACTTGAGATTTTTAGGTTTTTTTCACTATGTCTATGTGACTTTATTTATGAAGTTATGACTAACAAATGCCAATGAAAGTCCCTATATAGCTGATTTAGTATTTAAAACCTATACTCCATTATGGTTTGAAAAAATTTGGTAAAGAGGGTGGGTTATTGTGTGTAAGATACATTAAATATGTGTCCACACCCCTTATGTTAGCATGATGCCTACATACCAATACTTTGAAGAGGAATCAAGACATATGTAGTTATCCTACTCGATGTGTTTTGTGAAATAGTGTGTATAAAAATGTAAATAATATAACTAGGTGTGCTTAAGGTGTCTAGGGACTAGTGTAAGGATTTTAATAAGCTTGTAATATTATTGGCTAGCTATATGTATAGAATAGGGAAGATTTCTTGGGTAGTCTTGTCTATATTCTTGTTTGCTTAGTTATAATTCGCCAACCCTTTCTAAATGATCTTTAAATGGGATTGTATAATAATATGTTGGTCATGGGTTGGATGCACTCACATTAGGCCAATAAGGAGAATGATGAGGAATCAGAAGGAACTAAACATTGGGGCTAAAAATACACTTTGATAGGAATGTCAAATGTAGACACTAATAACACCAACATTGTTTTCTATGTTGGGAACTATTGTCTTTAGTTGATGAGGCCTATGGGGATGGATTTGTCATGGAAAGAGTAGTCTAGCTAAGCTAGGATCAGGTCTAAAAGGTTATGGATGACTAGGAATCAGTGAAAAGAAGCCTATGAGGGTCATGAGGGAAAGCAAGAGTGACCTATGGGTTGGGTGACATTAGCCACACTCAAGTTACCAATTTTCACATTTTATATGACTAGAATCCTCATCAATATTAGAAATGTCATCTTCCTTGGATTTATCACCTTGGAACTCATTCTTAGGCCTCATCTTTATCTTAAATTTTTCTTCCTTATTTGTTGGTATATCATCATTCTTCATCTCATAGGTAGTAAGGATGCCATTCAATTCATCCAACTTCATCTGAGTAAGATCATGACTTTTTATATAATAGATACTTTAAGATCAAAATTGAGAGAGAGGGACCTTAATAAATTTTTAACTAAAGTATCTTAGTTAAGGTTCTATCCAAGACCTATGATGATATTCATAATCTCATCAACTCTCTATAGAAAAGATTCCACAAAATCTTCTTCATCCATCTTGAGACTCTCAAATTACCTATAATGAATCTACAACTCTCTTCAACTCTACACACTCAAATCATCCAAACCATCATTGTGGATCACCTTAGACCTATTCACTCATCCTCAAACTATAAGATAACTATTATGACATCAAAAACATAACCCATGTCTCATACATATAATTCTTAATCTTCTCTACTCATCAACAAATCTACTAGGCACTCTACCTCTCCTTCACTCCAGAACACTCACACCCACCACTAGTAAATCTAGAAACCATCATATTTGGTTTCACTATTTATAGATAATTCATGAATTATCATCCAAAAAGTTTCCTTTTCAGCCATAAAGCATGCCTTCACCCTTAATACATCTAACATGGGTCACAGTTAAGCACAACTCTCATTATATAGGCTTAAGTCAATTTTAGGTCCTCTAGATACCCACTCAGCTCTTTGACACTTTTCCAAGAAGATTGATAACATAGGAAAATTTAAAACATATTGAACCATGACACATGATCTATAGGTCCCCCTTAAGAGATAAAAAACTTCACAACACCCTTTTTCTAAAGTTGAATTCTCTCAACGAACATTCTATGCACACAGTCATCATGAATGAATACACAGACTAAATCTAAACCTTTTTTCATAATACATATGATTGTTAAAACATTCATAATGCATTTCGCATCTTTATTGGGGTTATTATTAGCCTTAATGTTATAATTTAACCAATTGGAAAAAAATATTAAGGGGTCATAATTCTACTTTTCATTCTTATATTCCAATTATAGATATTAATAGGTTATCTTGTTAGATTTTAGGACAAATAAGAAATACATCCATTGGGGAAAATTTTGAATCATGGCATCCAAATTATGAATGAACAAAAGTACCATGCAACCAAAAGGGTGGATTGTCTATATGTCTTCATAATACAAGGAAGCTACAAATATGATGAGGTATTTTTCATTCTAATAAAATTGGTTTTTATCAACCTTGAATGAATCTATGGAATATGCTCCAGTGCCTAATTCATCATGAGACATCATAATAACACCAACACAAGCTTAATTGTCTTTATCGGGTCACTTACATACCAAACAAAAAAATAGAGTGAACCTTTAACCTCAATATATTTGACTATACATAATTTTAGATATTTAAATATATATTTATAGATGCACCTTGGAGTCTTCTACAAATTTTATTTTTACACCATGAGCAAATTTTGTCTGTAGAAAAAGACATGGCCCAAAAAGTAGACACTAGTCTTTCCTTTGTTAAATTCAAATATTTGAATTCAAACGGTCAAATTTAAAATTCAATCACTCAAAATGAATCTAAAACCCTCAAATATTAGATAAATTATACACCATAAATCTTATTTTAAATTTAACTCATAGTGCACTGCTACCCAAACATTAAACTTTGAAAACTTGGCATCATCTCACTCCTTCTTAACATCTTTAAATGAACATGCTTTGTCAATCTCCTGTATGTAGATCAACCTTTATCTATGTTAAACCTTGGATACTTTAAACTCATTTAAATCAATACGTATGTTTATCTTGATTATTATGAACACCCACTTGTAATTAGATCTTATAAGTAGCTCAGTCTTTACCTCTACCTATCATTAAATAACTTCCACTTTAACCTCTTTGACTCGATACACACCGTTAGATCAATCTGTATGAACAACTATGGGAACCATTGAAATATTCCTAGAAGACAAACTTTAGACCTTAATAACTTTTATTACACTTAGATGTAAGATCTAAGATGTAGACCAAATGATCTCTTCAAATAGGAGAATCCCGCCAGATATTAATCTACTGTTAGAACCCTCATGTGTGAGAGATATAATGAAATTAATATACTCACTTAGATTTTTCTACCATAGAGCCAACTATGTAAATAACTTCCTTGAAGGCCAACTTTGCACATGCATATCTTTTGATGCGCTTCACTGCATGACCTAAAATTTAGCATGTATCAACTAGAAGTAAAACTAAACAAACCATATGAGCAAAATATCCTAACACCTTCACATGTTTGAAATATAACACAATCAAAATCCCTACTTTAGCTTTTCTTTCCACATTGAAAATTTAGCTAAGTATGGGAAAACATTGTTGAACTACTTGGGAGCCCAAATTTGCACTTGCATATCTCATTTTGTACTTCATAAGATGACCTAAAATCTAGTGCATAGAAACTAGGCACAAATTTTATCATAACCATATGACCAACTCCCCTGACTCATCTACACATGGTAATGGTAATGTTATTAAATTGCCTACTTAGATTTTCTACCACTCTACCCAAAATGTCTAGATGAAAACAATGATCAACCAGATGAAATCCACTTATGTACACATGCAATCAAATCATACTTGACCTATGATTGGACCATTTTCACATCCCCAAATCACCATCCTCATCTTTAAACATTTATAACCATGTCAAAACTAAAGATCAACCAAGCCTCCTTCAAGCATACTAGGACAAGCACATTGCACACTTTGTCATTGTCACTTAAACTATTAAGGCACTTCATCCAATCACTTGGACACCACCATGAAATAACCATGACATCATTGAAAAATATCTAATAAAGTGCATGTCCTTGGGGTTATCTAGTGGTCTTTATAAAGAATAAAGATAATTGACTCAAACTTTGCATTGATTACTATAGGCTCAATAAGGTAACAATTAAGAACTATTATTTTTACCAAGGATTGATAATTTGTTTGACCAAATGAAATATGTATAGTATTTTCTAAAATTTAATTAAATCAAGCTACCATCATCTTAGAATAAAAGAATAAAAAATTCACAAAATAGCATTTCAAACTTAGTGTCATCACTACAAGTTCATTATTATGCATTTTGGCCTAATCAATACACCAGTTATGTTTATGAATCTAATGAACAATGTCTTTAGATATTTTCTAGACAAGTTTGTAATTTTATCCTTGGATAATAATATTATTTATTTAAATAATGAATTTTATCATGATCAACACCTAAGACTAATCTTGCAAAGTCTAAAATAACATAAACTATATAAAAAGCTATCTAAATGTGTTTTCTACCCACTTGAAATTCATTATTTGGGCACATTATTTTTAATGAAGGCATTATTATATATCTCTCAAAAATAAAAGATATTCAGGAATGCTCTACTCCTACTAGCATACACAGAGTGTGTAATTTTATGGGTTTGGCTAGGTATTATCATCAATTAATGGAAAAAACTTCCCACCTAGCCAATTCTATTACCTCCTTCTAGTGTAAGGGAAATAAATCTGATTGGATGCCTTGATGTGAAGAGGATTTCAAGAATCTTAAGGTGTTATTAACAATAGCTCTTATTTTTGTTATTCATGATCCAAATCGTAATTATTAGATCAAGGCTAACGCTTTTAAGGAGGGTTTCTATGGCATTCTAACCCAAGATGGTATAGTGGTGGCATATGAGTCACACAAGATCAAGAAGCAAAAATAATAATTATCCTATGCGTGACCTAGAGCTTGCTTTCATAATACACTCTCCAAAATAATGAAAGCATTTCTTATTAGGTAAGCATTTTATGGTGAAGTATGATCACCACATACTAGAACACTTATTTTCCTAGGATGATTTATTTACACACTAATTAAGATTTCTAGAATTTATCAATAATTTTGACATGGACATATCCTATGTTAAGTTTAAGGAAAATTATGTAGTTGATGCACTCAATCAATGTGCGTATATTTTTGACTTATTTGTGTTACAAGGAAATTTTAGAAGTGTTGTGTTAAAATAAAATCTTAATAATAAATACTATCAAGAAGTAAGTATAGGACTATCTGATGAACTTCTGGAAAAAAAATACTATTTTTTTTATGTAGATTACCTTATGAGGAAAAAATAAGAATTTTCTACCCAAGTCAAGTGAATTACAAAATATTATGCTGAAATAAGTATATACAACACCCCATTTTCCTCATTTATGTGTCAAAAAGATGAAACACCAGCTGAAAAGTCATTACCTTTAGCCTGGCATGAAATTGATGTCACCAATTTCATTGGAACATGATTGGAATATCAACATGTTAATGCTAAACATTTCCACCCAAGAGGTTTTTTATATCCTCATGATATACCTAGAGGTAAGTGGGTTTTGATATCATTAAAATTTATTATTGGATGGATTAATTCCTATATCAAACATGATACTATTCTAGTGATAATTAATAAAGTTACCAAGGTTGGCCACATCATCACTAGAAACCTAATGGATGATGCTTTCATATTCACTGAGTGTTTCATAAAAGAGGTTTTTTCATTACATGATATGCTTTAAATTATTATTTTAGGTGTAGATAACCTATTCATGTCAAGGTTTTGGTAAACTTTGACTATAGTGTTTGGAACTCGAATGAATTCTAATTCTTCATACCACTTGAAAATAGATGTTCAAACTAAAAGACTCAATCAAGTGGTTAAATACATGTTTTGAATGTATGTTATGGATTGTAAAACTAAGTGGGAATAATATATTCATTTATTTGAGTTCACATTTTGTAATGTATCTATATAAGGGTATAATAGTAGAAATAATAGCATGTAATAGTAATAAATAGTGATGCATTAGAATAATAATCCCACATGCATTATAATGAGGAGTGGGTAGCAGAGAACTACTATAAATAAATGGGTATAACATAGTTTAAGGAATAAAATAAGTCATTTTTAATTAGATATTTCTCTAATAGGAGGTTTCCCCTTCGAAGAGGCCCATGATATAGAGTTATTCTTTTCATAAAATGAATATTATGTGTAATCAACATCTTTATCAATATATGAATGACTTATTGTCATTTAGTTATTTTTAGGAACTAGGTTCCTATCTCTGGTATTTGAGTAAGCTCTGATGTTCCTTTTATGGAAGGAAGAACTCTGTATCATAGGCTTATTCGAGGGGGTAACCTCCTATTAGATAAATCTCTAATTACAAATGACTTCTTGGATGCCTTACACTATCCTATACCCCTTTATTTATATTAGTTCTCCTCTACCCCACTCCTCAATTTAATGCATGCGGGATTATTCTTCTAATGTATTACTATTTATTAAAATTACATATTACTATTTCTACTAATTATTGTAATATTATATCCGTATCAAGGTACAGTCCATTTTTAATAACTCATATCATTTTATGATGAAAATGGTCCTTTTGAATCTCTATATGGATGTAAATTCTTAACCCCACTTCACATATTTTATAAAATAGAGCTATTGTTGGCATTAAGGTGATGTAATAATATGATAATCAAATGGCTTTAATAGACTAAAATTTAAAGGTTTAATTAGATCAGCAAAGGAGCTACATTGATCATAAAAGGACACTTCATGAATTTGTTATTGTCAATAAGGTTTTTATATGTGTTAGACCATAAAAAATATCAATCAAGTTCATAAATACTTCTAAGATAGCCCATGATTTATCACACCCTTTAAAATTATGGATACAATTAATCATATTGTCTATCATTTAGATTTTCCACTTTCTCTATTTAGAATTCATGACATCTTCCACATTGATTTATTAAAGAAATATGTATCTAATATATCTCATGTCTTGGATTGGAAAAATCTCTAAGTTATAGAAGGGGAAAGGACATAGCTAAAACTGGTGAAAATCCTAGACCATCATAGAATTAAGCTATATAATAAAGACATTCAATAAATTTTGGTATGAAGGAACCCACTGAGTGAAATAATTTCCACTTGGAAAGATGCATTTCTATTCAGGAAACACTATCTTTGGTTGTTTTAATATGTCACTAGGATGAATCCTATCTAAGGGGAGGATGATTTCATGACCTAATTATATGATATATTTTAGATACTTTTGAGATAGTTTATAACATAGTTACTTGATTTTAGTTAACTTAGGGACTAATTATTATAGATGTTGAATTATGTTTCAGATGTGATTTAGATATCATGGTTAACTATTATAATTTTGACCTATGGTATAGATTGATGATTGTATGTGATTTTTTTATCATGATTATATTTTATATACTTCATATTTAAATTATTATTTTATGTGATATCATGTTTAGATATTACTAATATCCATTTTTCATGACTGTGGGGATAGGTTATATGAGCTAGGCTTGGCTATAGGCTTTGATAGCTAGGGTAATAAATAAAAACATAATGATAAGTTAGGTTGAAACTGATAGATGAAAATAAGATATAATAAGAACTTAAGCCATCAAGTCACCTTTTATGTTTTTATACTACAATTGTAGTCTTTTTTATATTTTTATTTTTATCTAGCCTTGTGAGGGAATTGTTATTTTAATTACTTGAGTTGTTTATTATCTCCTTGCTTGGGTTTGAGTGTTTGATATCATGTTTGACCCTTGTATGATTCCTTTTTGAATTTAGACTCTTGGACACATTATGTTAGATTATGTTTTGGTATTTTTATATTTAGTTGTATGCGCCCCCTTGGTGGTCATGTTGTTTGACCTCATATTTGACTTAGGGTCATAATGTTGTTTAAAGTGGCTAGGAATGATGGAAGATCAAGATGGTTTTTGAGAGGACTTGTGGGAATTTTAATGTAACCTTAGACATCATGATATGAATCTTGATTGATGGGATAATTTGGGTTATCATTAATTCTCTTTTTTTGGACTTGTTGTTTGACTCACCTCCCAAGATAGGTCATTGAGTGGTTTTGTTGGAATAAGATTGCATTGATCAAATAAAATATATGGGTAAAAAACCTATGGAATGATGGTAGTTGAATAATATTTAGGGGCATGAAAATATTATAGGATCCATTAATGGTAGAAAGGGGGATGAAAATGGGATCAACACATAGAAGGAAGGGGGATCAAGGGATCTAGTTCTCTGTTGATGGTTGAAGCAATAAGAAATAATATCTTAAACATAATTCTTTAAACTTAGGGTAGACTTCTCTCTCAAAGTAGGTTATCATTAAATTATATAATGTGTTTGGAGTCTTTTACTATTAAGAATGTATTCTTGAACCTATGTATTTTCAAAACATTTTTTGAGTTCATGAAATATTGTGACTTCATAGTGAACCTTCAAATATACCACAACAAATTAGAAATTGACACCCTCACTTCTTTATACTATTATTTATTATATTATGTATTAAGATATGATATAGTTCTACCCTTGTGGGTTTTTTTGATCTTCATGTTTTATACATTATTGGGGGTCTACATTTTGTGCAAGACTTATGTGCTAGAAATGAAATAAGTTTATATCTTTTGTATGAGCTAAAATAGGGTTACGTCAAAGTGAGTGTGTTCAAAGACAAGATATATCATACCTTGCTAATCAAAGTGGGGCACAATTAACACCTTCATTTTGACCTTAAGTTGAGTCATGCATAAGAATTGTATGGGGTTCCCTTTCTTTATTAAAAATTTGTTTTAACATGTTTTCATTGAGCTAAGTTGTAATGATATTTGAACATGAAGATAAAATGAACCTATTTTGGCTATGGTAATGTTTATTATGTCATTAAAAAAAAATTATTATGCTTGGTGTATTTTTTTCTTTTTGGTTTCAATAAATTGACTTAGGTGTTATTATAACCTCATTTTGGAGTAAGACCATTATCCATGAGCCTATTTGTTGAAATTTTTACCTATTTAGGTAATAACTCAATTTTCCTATTAATTAGGTTTTTTATGGTAATATGGCTCAATTATGTTAGACCTACATTTCAATGTCTTGGAGAACTCTTTTTGGCAGTAGATGGAACTTTTATTATGTTATCAACTGTGATCTTTTTTTCTTACATAAGTTGGGAATATGGATCAGAGGTGTGAATTTTTATTAGTAAGGTCATTTCAAATGCTTTTAATGGAATTTTCTCTTGGTTGAGAATTTAGTGGTAGTTATGATAGATGATTATATGTTTCCTTAGTAGATTAGAATGGTAATTAGATCTTAAATTGGTATTATTTTGAATCAAATATCAAATGGGCTGCCATGAAGATAGTAAAGTTTGATTGTCTTGAATGGATTAATTTGAGGAATGAAGGAAAATTTATATTATAAGATTTAAATTATAGGTTAGGAGTCCTTTGATTTTATTATTATTTTTTGGTTTGAATATTATTTCTCATAGTCTAATGGATTATAAATCTCATTACACTCATACTCTTTTCACAAAGCCTAAATACCTGACTCCACCATACAGTTGATGGATGGGGTAGTTATGACCAAATGTGGATGGGATCATAAGACTATCCATGTTGATTTTTAAAATTATGTAGTGCTTCTCACACTATTTGGAATTTTAGTTGTTGGCACGTTCTTTGCTCTTACTTCTAGGTTCTTTGAGGCTTAGGGTTGTTCTTCTAGAAGGTGCTTTTATTAGTGTTGAGTTTTATCTAAACTTTCATTACATGCTCTATATATTGAAGCCATTCATGTAATGCATAAAATTTAATGTTAACCTAGAAGTCCCATTGTGGAAATAATACTATGTCTATGTTCTTTTGTAATGATTAGTAAATGCATGGTGTGTGATTACTTCAAATGTTTCCTTTGTAAAAACTCATTATACAAGTTAAAATCCTTATAATATATAATTAAAGCATAGATTTATTGTTAAGCTTGAATGATTGATGATTTTGGACTAAGCAGTGCATATCTCATCTCTATAACATTAATATGACATTCTCTAGCTTAGTATTTGATCATGAATCTAAACATACGTTTTATTCCTAAATGGATAAGGAAAGAATTTAGTTTAGTTGGAATGTTATTATTCATAAAATTTAATCATATCATTTAAGTTATATTTCTAATATATTCTTGGATCCTTAATAAATATATTCAAAATCATTTTGTTTTGATGCTTTTATTCAAATTTCTAGGTTACTTCTAGTTTAGTGACTTTCCTTTAGTCACTTCTTAGATGCATTATATTGATGTTACTAACTAGTAGTATTAATGTTTCCTTCAATATTTTTTCTAATGTTATTAACTAGTAGTATTAATGTTTTAATTATGTTTCCTTCAATTTTTAATTTCATGTTGATAATTATTGTAGTTTCTTGTTAAAGTGTAAATTGATATCATAGTTGAATTCTTTTGTAAGGTTTAAGACAAATGAGAATGCATACCTTTTTTATGATAATATTATTGTAGTTTCTTGTTAAAGTGTTATTTGATATCATAGTTAAATTATTTTGTAAGGTTTAAGACAAATGAGAATGCATACCTTTTTTATGATAAGTATTGTGTATATGTAAATTTATTTTTTGTTGTGTTTCATTATAATCTTGAATTGGAAATCATTATGCATAACTGTCTCATTTTTTTCTATTATTTTTAATGGGATTATTGTTTTTATTGTGATATAAAATGGAATAAGGAAATAAGAATACTTATATTTTTATGTTCTTAATCAATTATATGATTCTATTATATCAAGTTGGTGTATGCATGTTATTTATTTAAAGATGATTATTTTTAAGTTTAATTTAATATTGCAACTATAATTGTTATGTTTGATTGAATTATTTTATAAATGAGGTTATTATTTATCATTGTTAAGATAAACCATTGAAATTATGCATCTCCTATACATAAATATATGGGAAACATAGGTGGCTTAAAATCTTGTCTATGGTTTAGATTCTTGATTAATTATAATAAATTAATTAAGTATGGTCTCAAGACTAGGCATGAGAATAATTCATGGTAAAAAGATTGTAATCCTGATTTATTTCTTTCTTTATTACTACTATTAGCTAACTAATGACCCTATTATCAGTGGAATAAAAAGGGCTGGGAAATAGTCTTATCTCAACTCCATGGGGGGTTGACAAATGTATCATAAGCATTTGATTATATTAATTACTTTGGTTTATATTTTGTTTGGGTAGGACCCAATAACTATGAAATGGATGGGCATAACATCCTATGATGCGAGTAACCACCTATGTGGGATCCTCAATTTAGAGATGTTTGATATTTTAGTCTATCATTAACAACCTTGATTTAATGTTTAAAGTTATCATAGTGATATTAATTACATTGTGTTGATAATTATTAAACTAACTAAATGGAAGGATAACATGGTGAAATGACCCCAAATTTAGGGATCTTTCATAAGATATCTATGTTTAGCATCAATCTAAGTTATATATAATGTTGACTTGAAATTGGAATAGTTGTAATATGACTTGTAGCTAGCCCTGAATGATTGATGATTATAAATGAGGCATAATAACCTCTTCATCAAATTTTCCCTTATATTTCCATTTATAACTAGTTTTGATTTATATTTTGAATGGATTCTCTAACATTATTAAGAGTTATTAATTATTGTTTAATCTTCCTAGCTTGAAAGGTGTAAATGTTGATTTTAAATTCTAACCTTGTCTACCTTGAATAACATTAGTTATTTATTGAGTTGGGGTTGGTATCCTAAATAATAAAGGTTAGTTATTCATTCGAACTATCAAACCATAACTACATATGGATAATAAATACTTAGGTAGGGATAAGGACCTTATATGGTCCTATTAGGAAGATAATTTTCCATATATAGTTCAAATTTTATTATTTTGTGCCCACACACTTATATACCCCAAACTATATACCACATTAGGGACAACAATATTCTCCATGGAATCCATTAATTATTTTTATTCATATATAAGTGTCTTAGTGGACTAATATGGTTATTGGTTGAATACACACATGGAGGTCTAAAAATGTTCTTTGTGCATCATGAAGTTGTGTAGTGGGCCCTACACACAATTATGTTCCACACTCTAAACATAAATAATTACAATAATAATATTTTTTATATTCATTAATTTGGGTTGTTTGGTTTACTATGTCTACTTTTTAACAATAAATATAGTCAACCATTGGATAAAAATAACTAAGTTTATCATTAATTTTCATAGTTAGCTTGGTTACAATCATTTGCACCTTATTGAATTCAATTATTTACTTTCATTCCATATGTCAAAATTACATTTCCAACATTGATATTTATT
This sequence comes from Torreya grandis, assembly GCA_037957365.1. Taxonomy (NCBI): domain Eukaryota; kingdom Viridiplantae; phylum Streptophyta; class Pinopsida; order Cupressales; family Taxaceae; genus Torreya; species Torreya grandis. Next base: position 255,278 of record JARHVA010002399.1, read on the forward strand.
CTATTAAATTTATCTTAATTAAGTTTAATTTACCTAATTGATTCTAATTTAGCTAAAACATATTGGTGAACCCAATTTTTTATTCAAGCATTGTCTCAAACTCTAGGTTTACCTTAAAATTCCAACCTTATTTTTAGGTTTTTAGAATTTTTTAGGGTTTCATACTTAATTTACACATTGTACGCATCATATAATGGTTATATGAGTCACTCTTGGTGTATAATTTCTATTTCAATCCACAATTGTTCTAATTACATGGTTTTAGATGGAAATATTCAATATATTTCATACTAATGCAATAAGTTTACAAACACTAATATAAAATAAAATCAAGGTTGAAATATTTCATCATACATATTTTAGGTCTATATAATCCTAGTGAACTTTTATTATCCCTCCTCAAGATGGTGATAGTTACTTTCCATTTAATTAGGTTCATGTTGTCATTATCCTAAGAAGTAAAGTGACTCACACTATGAGGCCAAATTAAGGTAACTAACATGTCTTTCCTCAACCGTATCCACCTCCCACAATTCATCTTGATGGTGTTTGTATGGATATTCAATCATAGTACCTAGGGTTTGAGCTTGTGAAGCACTTAAATATCAAATCATCACTATGATTAAGTCAATAAAAGAGTTTCAAAATAGAAATCAATATTTTAGGTCAAAGATCACATCATAGGAAAATAATGGTACATATAAAAATAATCTACAAAATGCCATTGTTAATAATATATTTTCATCTTCATCTAGACATTTTATACCTACAAAGTCTTCATATAAATATTGGAAGACAAAATAAAATACCTCTATAACTAGTGATTCAAAAAGTGAAAAAAAGGCTAACAAAATTTCAAGTGAGATTCTAAGAGGAAATGCTTCAAAACAAATTGATAAAACTAGCTCCTATACATCCTCTAATAAGCTCAAAATACTATTGTTTATATCATATAATTCATGGGCATAATACATATAGTTATTTGGATTTAGAGGAAAAAATACAAAATATAATTGATAGTGGTGATCCTATAATAGATACATCAATCAAGCAACCCACTCACATTATGATTTCATCTTCTAAAGCACAAGTGTAAAAAAAAAAAAAAAGCAACTATGGATGAAAAATGATAATTTAGAGTAAGAAAATATTCAAATTAAAAAAATAGAGAAAGAAAATCTTTGTAAAACAAAATCATAACAACAAAGCTTACACAAATCACATCAATAAAAGATATTAAAATATCAATTACCAAAAGAAAATTTGCAAGAACAAATTCAAGTTAAGTAAGAAAGCACATTCGTAAAAAGGTTTATTATGAATGAATTTCAAAAGAAAAATATGTATACAAAAATTAATAATACATATTTTGTTAATAATTAATAAATCACTAAATATAATTCAATCATAGATTAAAAAAAGATAAGGTCAACACTTAAAATATATATAGTTACATACTCAAGTCAAGAAGTAAAAGAACAAACTATTTTTCTTCCTAGTATACAAGAAAAGAAACATGATTATTATCTATTATAAAGATCCTAACAATGATAAACATACCAAAAATCAACATAATTTAAAGAATATAATGCCAAACTATGGTGCAGTGAGTTTTTGATATACAAATACAAAAGATGGAAAAAATGGCACACCACAATTTTAAGATCAAGAGGATGATTATGATAATTATAATGAATGTATAATGTGATTAGAATGACATGACTCATATACATGATGAATATGGAAATGTAATTAAGGATTATAACACACATGATATTTGACCTACACCCCTTGATGATATCTTTTGATTTTAGAAGAAATTTTATTATACATAACTTCTTCATTAGTGCATTAGATTCTTCTATTTTATTGAACATGTGATCGATTTGATTAATTATTATAAGTCCTTGGATATTATTGAATTAATGGCCACTTGGTTATTTTTTTAGTTTATATATCTAAATAATAAAAAATAGTGATCAATGTTACCATATAATACCATTTATATCTTTGTGTTTATAGTTTGCATAGATAAATTATCATTTTATATCAAGGATAGAATTGACTAGTTATGGAGAGGAATGCCTGCTACTACTATCCTAGTTGGTCAATCATGTCCCATGCCAACTTTTTCGTAAAAATCATAATTTCAACAGACATATCCTTAATACTTCTATTTTTTAGATATTTTACTCAATTTTAGTATGCAAATCATTATTTTCCATGCAAAATATTTATTTTTCAAAGTTATATTGTTCATACATGAGACATACTTAAACAAGTGTACATTTGATTAAGTAAGGATGTATATTAGTCCTATACTTACTAGTTTTGTTCATACATTATTTTCAAAGTTACAATTCACATTTATTAGGGGCATCTAGCTCATACATGGCCATATAATCACTTCTAGTACATACTTCACATTGACACATGTCATGTATTATTTAGATATTTCACACGTATTATACTTTCAATACCTTACTTATCACTATTTTTTTTTGTTTCTAATTAAATTTTTTTAAAATAGAAAAATAAATAACTATTTAAAAATGCAAAAACATTCAAAAAATTCTAAAAATTCAAAATTAGTACCTAAGCATGATTAGACTTCTAGTTTACATATTTCCAATATATTATTTATCTCATGATTAGTAGATAGCATATTATGTTTTATCAAACATTCAATTCACACGTATTCATGAGTGTTATGTAGGATAAACGAAATCTTACATGGACTAAGATGTTGGACTTGCCTCTATTCAGTAGCCTTGTCAAACTAAGAGCATTTTATCCATAGGTTAAATTATTCATAAGTGTTGTCAATCCATGAATCCTATAGGTTAAGCAATATAATATTTATAAATGTATTTCCAACATATATATTTACAATTGGATACATGTATGTTCTATTTTATAGGATATGATCACATTACATATGCATGGTTTAGACTACATTTTTAGTTCTATGTTACATTATGTTATTGTTTGTACATAGTATATTAAGTATTGTGTATATATTATGTATGTTCCTCAACCCTTATATGCAAACTTTTGTGGATATCTCTATGACATCTTGTTTATTATGTGTGACATTTAGAAATATCCATTTACTTTTGTCCCTTGGTCCTGTGTTGTGTGTGACATTTGAACATATCCTTTACTTGTTTAATTATTTATGTTCTTTGTGTGTGACCCTAAGCCTTGCATTAAATATTTCATTTTGAGACATTTTAACATGTTCCTTGTATATAAACCATGGCCTTATAGTTTCACATTACTATCCTTGTACTTGTGTTCTTATTCAACTTATTAAGTTTAATGAGTGCCATTATTCATATCATGTACTACTAACAAATAATATACTACATATATTTTTTAATACTATGATCTTCATTGATACATTCTATAGGCCTTTCCTCATGTGTTAAATATAAAATTTAAATTTTTCAAATCTTGATATAATAGCATATTTTTCACATATGCTACATTATTTAGTGATTACATCATATTACACATGTTACAATTAACTAATATTTTGAGAAGATTGAATTGAAGAATCAATTCCCTCACCTCAAAATGTAGGATTTTCAATGGGATTTTCATACATGAGATAAGTCTTTTCAATAGAAAAATATTTTACCACATAGAATATTGTTTAAAATTCAATCATTAATAAAAATCATTGTGGAATATTTCATACGTCTGAACACATATGTTAGATTTAAAGGAAAAATTTACACAAATTTGATTGGATGATATAGTTTTATGCATAGGTTTAAAACATAATTTATAATTATCATCTATATAGATTAACAAGTTTTAAATTTATAATGTGGGCATGATACATATTTATTCACACTATTCTATTTTTTTCAAAATTTCAAAATATTATTTGTTAAGATACAAACATGGTATTGGCATGCTTGTATTTCATTCTCTTTTGATCATGCATTCGAGAGAAAAATTTATAATTTAATCTGAAATTAATCTATAATAATTGATTCTTTTTAAGTTAATGATCCATAACTAAGAAGTTTAATTCCCTCTAGGATCATGTTTGTAAATCCATTTTGAATTTCAAACCATTTCACAGCTTGGGGTTACAAATACTAGCTAAGTTAAATTGAGGTTTCTACATCCATCAATGGGTGTTATTTCTATTTTATAAATGAAAAATATATTTGGGGTTTGATAACCCTCAAATTATCCCTTAGTATAGCTAAGGAGCTAATCTTCTCCAAGTGTTTCATGGCAAGAACTAGTTTTTCAATGCTTGAAGGAATCATCATCTCCAAGAAATAGTCAAAAAAGTAATATTGATACCACACATAAAGGGTGTATTCTTCACTTGATCTCATTTAAAATTCAAACATTTTCAAATTTCAAGATTTAAATAAAATTTCAAATTCAAGCATGTTCAAATTTTCAAATCTAAGCAATTTGCAAAATAACAAAGTAATCACTTCATGTGTTTTACATGGTTTGCCAGATTATATGGTTCATTTCATGATTGAATTATGAGATCAAAGACAATTATTTTATTGCACACTATGATATATCTTTATTTTAATATATTTATTTCATTTATATACTAAATGGGGGGAAATGTAGTAACCTAAATCTGGTCATGAATACTTGATCATGTTAGTTTTACCATTTTTAACCTTAATTAAATTTTGCACTTAATTAGTACCTATTTTCCCACTTCACCCTATACTAAACACATATGTGGACCTATTCATTTTTTAAATTGTTATATGTCACCTACAAGAATGTTGTAATTGCTAAAAATTTCCTTTAACATCTGTATGTCCAAACCCAAATCCAAAACCCCACATGTTTCCCTATGGGATAGTAACATCCAATAGGGAAAATAGTGGGAGGTTTTCTTGTCCCTATGGGACATTTCTATATTTTACACTCCAATGGTTTATGTTTGAAAATAAACTCTCCCTTAGCTTATCTTCCATAATTTTAGGATTCCTAGTGTGTGGTTTTCCCATTTTCAATCAGTATAATGCCACATTCAAATCACTCATTATTCCACTTGGAAATTTCAATACATAGACATATTTACACTATCACGCACTAAGCAAAAGTTCCCTATTCTTCCCAATTTAGATTCTAAGAATTTAAAATGGTCCTTATCCAAGTCACAATCCTAAATACAGCATGATAAAACATTCATTATAATTATAGATGCATTCATATAGTCAAAGGAGCATAATTACACAAAGTACTTTAAGTGGGATAACTATGTGGGTTTGATTTCCCTCCTTAGAGTATTAGATGATTAAGTAACATTCAATCATCATGGGGGTGATTAGGGTTAGATCATCCTAGCTACACTCCCCATTTTTATATTTTTATGTATTTCAATAACTACAATCCATATTAGGGTTTCAAACCTTTAAAATTTTATTTACAAGTCTTTTGCATAGTTCTAAAATCCAAAACTTTATACATAGACCTAAATCTAATTATCACAACTGATCATGCCCTAATTTCTAATTTTATTCAAAAAGAGATAATCTCCCAATAGATATGGTAGAGGGATTTACTCTTATCCTTATTTTTCATTTTATTCCTCATACAGTCTTGGATTTAACTTTTAGGGCACTTAGAGATACAATTCCTATTCTTTTCATGTTTGTTCTTTATGTTAGTCAATAGTCAACCATTAGATAAAAACTACTAAATTTGGCATTAATATTCATAGGTAGACTGATTTCAATCATTTTTACCTTACCAAATTCAATTATTTACTTTCATTCCATTTTTCAAAAGTACTTTTCCAATATTTTCATTTATTCTATTCAATTTATCTTAATTAGGGTTAGTTCACCTATTAATTATAAATTTGGGTAAAACATTAATTTTAAGGGGATAAAATTGGCCTTAATTTCCTCCTTAATTGAACTAATTGACTATTTATTTCATTTTTGATGACACTATGCTCAATTGAGCCCTAAATAACATCCTATATAGTTAGATCTAGATTCACAGGGTTAAATGTGGCCTAAATTACATAACTTATTATACCAATTGATTAACTAGCTCAATGTATGACAAAATTATGGATAATTTAACCCCAAATCATATCTAATAGTCATATTTCTAAGGGGCTCAAATTGGCCCCAATTACCTTTGTGAATGAATAAATCAACTCTTTAGTTCATTTTATGATGAAACAGGGGTCGATTGAGCCCCAAATCACATCTTAAATAGTTAAAATTAGGTTCACATGACTCAATGTTTTGTAAATCATGTCATTTATTGTACCCATTAACTAATTTGCTCAATTCATGATGGATTTAGAGATAATTTAGCACTAAATCACATCTTATTATTGTATTTAGGTTCAAGGGGCTCAAATTGGACATAATTACCTTTGTGATTGAACCAATCAAATATTTCATTAATTTTATAATGAAATGGCCCCAAATCACATCTTATATAGTCTAAATTAGATTCACAAGCCTCAAAATCACCTCAATTAATCACTGATTAAAACAATGGACTAGCTGGCTCAATCTATGATGAAATGAGGTTGATTGATCCCTAATTAACATCATATAGTCATAATTATGTTAAAAAGGATAAAATTGGCCCCAATTACATATGTCATTAAACCAATCAACTCTTTGGATCATTCTATGATGAAATTAGGGTTAATTGAGTCCCAAATCACATCCTATATAGTCACAATTAGGCCTAAAAGAGATTAATTTAGCCTAAATTATATCAGTAATTACACCAATTAACTAATTAGCTCACATTTTATAATTTTAATACTAATTATTCACTTAATCACATCTTATTATTGTAGTTAGGTTGAATGGGCTCAAATTGGCCTTAATTGCCTCCATGATTGAACCAATCGACTCTTTTGTTCATTATATGATGACATTAGGGATAATTGAGCCATAAATCACATATTATAAAATAAAATTAAGGTTCATGAGGCTCAATTCAGCCCAAATTACATCATTAATTGCACCAATTGACTAATTGGCTCAATGTTCAAAGCTAATTTATCCCTAAATCACATCTTATAGTCATAGTTAGGTTCAAGGGGCTCAAATTGGCCCCAATTATCTCCTTGATTGAAATAGTCAAATATTTATTTCATTCTCTGATGGCATTGGGATTTATTGAGTCCCAAATCACATTATATATAATTGAAATTAGATTTTCAAAGGTCTATTAGCTCAAATCAC